>VKOC01016160.1:0-287500 GCA_009364415.1 Spea multiplicata
GCCCTAACACTAACTAAAAAATATTTAAAAAACCACTGCCCTCAAAACTCTTCAAAAAATGTGTAGTATGTAAAGCACAGATGTGGCCCTCTTGAACATAACAATATATATATATATGTATGTGGGGTATTAAACATAAATTGGGTCATTTATTCATTAATGGCACCTGCTGTGTAGAAGAAAATTTAAGTTTAAGTTTTTTTATATACCGGTATATCATTGCTAATATTTTTTGTGCTTCTATAATTTTAAAAGAAGGCCCCACTTCTTCTGAACAAAACGATGTTCATGAAATATGGAAAAGGGGGAATTATGGTTTAACAAACATATGGTAAAAATGACAAATATTCAGGTACTAAAATCTCCCAGGACTGTGTGACAAATACTTATTCACAGCACCTGACATTGGTCCGTCCCTTACCATGCAAAATGTTAATTTTATCATTTTATTAAATAAATTAGGGCTGTAAAAAAAGGACAATTCAGGAACAAAGTTTAAATGTGGTGCAAATACCATGAAAAAAAAGGGGAAGTTACTCCATTACCAAAAGGCTATTTCTAATAGAATGATGGTGCATTAGAAACAAAAGATATATGCCTTTAATTTAATGCATATGATAGGAATAAAAAAAAAACAAAAAAACAGTCCCATTACTGATCTTGATATAATACAATGTGTTCATTATTAGCATATAGAAAAATGCCCAATCACCATTCTATATCATCAATGTATATATTGAGGAACACTGTCCAGCATGACATGCCACTTAACTTATAGATACTCTTCACTCATATATAGGACAGAGGGATACCCAGTATCATCATACAATATGTAATATATACAGTGAATCATGTCATATCAGATATAGATATATATATATATAATATATATATATATATATATATATATATAGTATATATATTATACCGGTAAATATAATATATATAATATATATATAGAAGTGGGTGAACCAGACTCATCTCATCGATCTGTGCACAAGCTAAGCTGGACTCACCCACTGTGTGAGGAAAATATGCACTCAAGAAATAAAACACTACACTCGATTGAACCAGTCATTTGGCTCGAGCCCACACTGACTTATCCAGCAAAAGTCTAGCTCAGTACTGGCAACAAGGCTTATGTTATGCTGGTCAGGAAAATCACTATTTTGCAGTTGCAGTATATACCGGTGTCTGTATATATATATATACACACACACAAATTGAACACTCCCTCAACTGCGTAAAAAAACTGTTTATTCAACCATCTACAATGTTACACTCATTGATGTTTCGGTCCGTTTACCGGACCTTTATCAAGACCGGACCAAAACATCAATGATGATGACATAGTAGATTGTTGAATAAACAGCATTTTATGCATTTCAAAAGACCTGTGAGTGTCTGTTCATTTTGGATTTATATTGATTGGCTACACCGCACCCAGGCAAATGCAGTATGTGTAACGAATTCATACACCGAGTGCAGAGATTGTGGACTGGTGTGTATATATATATATATATATATATATATATATGTGTGTGAGTATTCTGCTCTGTATAATTGCATTGTATATACTTATTTATTTCATGAATGCATGATGTATGTTAGTGCCAGGAATATATCTATCTCTGTATATATGTATATATATATATATAATCAGGATTCTTACTGTGATATATATACATTCTACCTATATCATTTAAAATGTGGATATATTATATTAATATTGTTAATATTATATGTATATATATATATAATATATATATATATTCCTGCAACTAACATACATCATACATTCATGCTTCATGGATACTTGTGATCACTACATACCGTGTATACAATTCTGAATAGATAATGTTGCTTCTTATATATATACCTATACATAGCACCACTATAGAGCGCAGCATCTTGATAATCAGCTGATAGGAATACCTGTGCTCATTAAACAGTTCAATGTGTTCATTATCGGTGTATGTATACACTCAGCAGCTTTGTAAAGCGTGATGTGTTCATTATCGTAGTATACAGATACTCAGCATAATTATAGACTGCGGCAGGCTCATTATCTGTGTATAGATGTTCAGCATCATTACGTCGTGCAATGTATTTTGTGTGGGGCAGAAATCATCAGACATATTGAAATACTCGGTACAGTTGTGGGGGTGGGAGAACGGATCTAATTCCAATGAAAACAAGTATAAAACAGTATCATAATGTATAGTTATAAAGAAATACCGTATATATCCACAGTAAAGCATTATTTTAAAATGCTTTACTGCAGTTAAAAAATGTGGGGGCAGACCTGGGTTTGTAATACTATAGCCACCACTAGTCCCAGTTTGGTGAGGGCAGTACCTACAGACAGAATTCTGTCTCAGGGCCCAACTGGCTCAATGTGATGCCACAAAGCCATTCTGATCAGTGCCCAGATGATATGGCAAGTAAGCAGGGTTAGCACCTTCTTACCCAGGCTACAGGTACAGCTGAGTACCCTTCTCCGGTAACTAACATATGCACACTAACAAACACACATATACTCTCACTCCAGCAAACACAGTAACACACACTCATTATAACACACACGTACATGCTCACACTAAAACATACTCACTCTATCAATCACAGCGCACGTTTCACGCCTTTCCTTACCCTGACTGGAGCTCCTGCTTATAGCTGCTCACCCACCAGCTCTCCATATCAGACTCGCCCTGTTTGAAGAAGTTTGGACTGGACATGCTACCCCCAGCATTCCACCTGTCCAAACGGGGCCACCTTCATTGGGGTGCTATAGACAGGCAAAGGGGACGCTATAAACAGGGCCAGGGGCACCTACCTTACCCCTCACAAGGTAATGATGCTGAGCTTCACAAAATGTCATCAACAGCACAGACCTTAATCGATTTCACAGCTCAGTGCGCTCAGCTCAGACTTCATTGTTGATTGTGTTATTATGTTGTTCATTGTGTAACTGCATATACTACAAAATCCTTGCTGAGGTGTCTTATTTTAGTTACCTTTATGCCAAAAGAAGCAACTTAAATGATTAGGATGGGGCAAATGGTAAGCACTCGTAACCCCTTACATTTGATCTGATTACGTTGATCTGAAGGATACATTGTAGAGTAGAAGTTAGCAGCCATGTTTCAAAGAAAGTCATATATTTATCGCATGTAAGTTCTTTTTAATAAAAACTGAATGATATTTCCCTTTACCCGCATGAGCAATCAGTGGCTCCATCATCTTTTTAAAGTATAAATCAAAAGAATATAATCTATAAACATATATATAATATATCTAGAATATATAATAGAATCTGTTCTCTTTTTTAATCATTTACGTTGGTATAGGCTGAAACATAGAGTGAGAAAGTATGCTTGTGATGTCCCAAGTGCTTAGTGCAAGTCTTATGTGTGTTCATACCACCTAATATTTTATATGGCCAGAGGGACACTTTTGGAGGCATGGATTTTCTCACCTATTGTTTGCTAATCACTGAATAAGGGATTCAGAAGAAGAATACTAAACATAGTATTGTGTAAAACGATGTGATGCACTCATACCCAGCTTCTAGAAAAAAGAGACATCGGGGAAGATGGGAGGAAAGAAAGAGTCTTGGGAGGTTTGTGTATTGATGATCCCAACTGGTCCTCTAGCATGGTGCCATCATTATGGTCTTGTCAAGGATGTACAGGGGAAGGAAGAGACGTCTTTCAGCTGCTATCACTCCTGGCGTCTTCAGACAGTTGGGTTGTCATTTTGGTATGGCCTTTCTGAAAATCGCCACCATGAATACGCCCAAAATGATGCAGGATTTCTCTAATTTACATGTGGTCATAAAACTAAAACGGTGCACTAATACAGGAACCACCCTGAAACTCCCAAGCATTAGACTTTAACAGCCCTGCAGTGGACTCATTGCAGGGATCTTAAAAGTTGATTTTCCTGGAAGTGCAGAGGAAAACCTTTTACCTGTCATCCAAAACTTGCGACGTGTACAGAACTATTCTGCGCCATTGACCTCAAATGTTCCTGCGTAACAATTATTCAGACTGCTGGGGAAACATTCTCTTTATGAAGAATATAACCATAACTTGGCACTGCTTTATTTGGCTGAGAAATGATAAATTAAATAAGCATATGTTCCCCGTTACTCATGATAGGTATTATTTCTCGCCGTGAGTCTCTTGATACGTTGTGTTCATCTGTTGCTTAGATCCGTAGCTCCAACCTACATAATCTGTAGGATGTCCCCTACCAATTCTGAGGCATATGGCAATGCAGACAGAGCATTGTGGGTGCTGCTTATAGTGAAGAATCTTTTATTAGTAGAAAATGTCATCTTTATATTTAATTGCAATTCTGTTGCAATTCTGTTGCCCAAAGTACCATGCCATCTTTTGGGCTATTGGTTCACTTTAAATACTTTAACTTCTTCTTCCAAACAAAATTGTTTGCTAGGCATGATTAATACCTGCTCAACCTCAGGATGTGAAGATATCACCAATTTAATCACCTGCACCAAAGCAGGGAATTACATATAAGAAAGCTTGGGTTGTAACATTAAAACTGTTTTTTTTATTTTTGTTTTGCTTGATATCAAGAGAAATGCAGTTTAGCTACTACACAGTGTAAAACATGACTAGCGTCTACACAGTGGGGATAATTCATTGAAAAACATCTTCTCTATAAAATCAGTCACCTTGACTGAATTCTGTTCTTTTTATCAGCCAAGCTGAACTCTGAGCGTTGTGCCCAATGTCAGACAAGTTAGCAGCGTGAGCTGTTTGGACTGCAACTTGCAATTTTTTTAAGCTGTTGGGCACCAAGGTTATTTAAAAAAAAAAAAGGCCCGCAGACTGTAATAAAATATCCCAAGCTTAATATGCCACGGATCACAATATACCCAATGCTTCTGATCGGGTCCAGTGGCAGAGCACAAGGCAAGCTAGACCCCAGACTCAACTCGAAAACACAAAATAGCCCTTTCAAGCGTTTCTATAGAGGCTTTCAAGCATCAAAATACAGAATGAGAGATGGATGGAGTTTCAGCTAACTCGACTCTGGCTAACTCACCTGCACTATTACGAAGGAGCCTAAATAAACATCAGAATTCACAGTTGTAACATAAAGATATATATAAAAAGTGGGGGCTGCTATAGCCGCAGTGGTGGGGGGCAACTCCATAGTAATGCTCATGGTTTTGATGTCCAACTATATATATATATATATATATTATATGTATATGGCTTAAGGTCACTAACCCAAGTTTAATAAGTTCCAGGGTGTCCTGCAGCATCTTACAGCAAAGCTGACTTTTCTTTTGTTCTTCCTGCAACCAAATGTTTGTCAGCATTTTACTTACAAGCAATTTTGGTTTGCCCGGTGCACATGTAAGAGCACGTCACAATAACATTGTCCAGGCATTCTCTGTAACCTCTTCAGGACCGGGGATAGTTGCAACCACTATTTGTATAAGATCTTCTAGGACTGAATGAGTTAACAGAACCAGCAAAGCAGAAAAAAGAGAACCATATTTGTGGGAGCGAAATAAAACAGGAATGCTGTAAAAGTGGGCATATGGCAGAATCAATAAGTGCTAGGGGTATGGCCGGTCTATGGAAGCCCCCTCAGCAGAGGTGGTGCTGATGGATCTATACACTATGAGTGCAAGGTGGAGGAAAGTAGCTGATTAAAATGTGAAAAAGAGCTCAATATATGGCAGTCATATTTGTATGCATCGCTATTTCTATAAGCATCCTTCATTTCAGGGGAAATCTGGTGACCCTCATCCTTGGACCTAACAAGACCTTTTTGATCTTTTATCCTTCTCCTGCCCTTGTGCCTATAAACACCCTTAGCAGTAGCGCTCAGTTTTCAGGGCCACAGGCGAAGATCCACAATCAATAAGTTCTATGTACACTAGTATGAAACGATATGCATACGCTATTGTTTGTTTTCCAGGTCCTATCTGTCGATGATATCTCTCCACCAGTCCTTGTTGTCATCTGTATTGAAAACTGCAACATCACAAGCTCATAGTGTTGTCATTATCTTGAGTTCGATTCCCTTTAATTCCTGACATTTGTCCTCCGACTAAGTCCTGCTTCTCTGAGGAAACATCACTAGAACACATCCTTTTCTGACTCGCGTAATGCTTCAAAGATTCAAAATCACTCATTTGTCATGTCATAGCTTCTCTGCTGAGAGCTCCTTATTGTCATCCGCTATGCCACCTGTCTCCGATTCATAACAAAACATATCCGACAGACCGTCCACACAATAAAAATGTGCCTTTTCCTTCATCAAACTCAATTCACGCTCCCCCCCCCATCAAATCAGATGACCTCGTTTTTAGAAGAACATCCCCAGAATCTGCTCAAGAAATGTCCCCTAACCTCCCATAAATACCCATATTGTGTTTGCATATTCTACAGCATTGATCATGCGGAGCGGCAGAATATAATGGTGTTACATAAATCGATAAGTAATAACAGTCGGCACCATTATTGAAATCGTAGAGAGCAGACCTGTGTTATAGTAGCCCATTCTTTAATGTCTAAAACATCAATGATAGGGAATCTGATATCTATGAACAATTATTTCCGAACAGATAATCAATTCACATTTCTTGTCGTGTTGTTCTAGTTCCACCCTTTATAAAAAGGTAAATATCCAAACCCATTATACAGGCTTACGCTTAATGTAATTCCAACCCCCAGGAGGAATGCACTTGTACCAGGTTCATTCGCTGACCCCGTGACATCAGGAGGTAAGTACTATGACGGTTTATCCGTATAGAGCTTAGAAATATCTTGATCTGCTTTCCATATCTATGTTAAGTCAAACATAGATGCACGTGTCAAATGCACTCGTAACATGGGGTCTGTACATCCCCCCGGCTTCCTCAAACACATTATCCACTGATTAAAGCCAGCAATCTGGTCAGCTTAATCTAAATTCCTAAATCATACTCAACCTTCTGTCTCCTCTGTGATTATATTCAAAAACTAGCACTGATGCATCTCTATCTCCACCGCCGCGTTAAACCTCATTTCCTCCCACTGCCTTTCCGCATTCATGCCCTTTTAACCATAAATGTGCCAGAGGGGTATCCGCAGGTTTCCAATAACTCATTTAAAGCCCATTACATGCCAACACTGTGTCCCACAGTGGGACGTCCCCCGCTATGTATTGAACCGGCAAAGTGTATAGGTAAATATTTCTACCTGAGGATGATGACTTTGTCAGCCTGATGTTTGCAGATGACAAGTACACATTAAGAAGAAAATATTTAATTACACTGATACTTTAAGGTGTTTGTTGGGGAGCAGGTGGTGCAACCTGGCTCTGGGATGGGAAGTTGGTGCTGAGTTCTTCTCGAGTTAAGCTGTGCTTGGCTTTGAACTCATCAAGGTTATAAATGGCAAGAGACCTTGTCGAGGTTAATTATCAGCCCTTAATGAATATATACCCAAAGGAGTTTTCTCTCTTATGAGTAGAGCTCCCTTACCTCGGTGGCTCTAATATCATAATCATAGTTATTTGTATGCGATCACTACCGATGGTATAATGTATCGGAATATACTGTATTAAAATTAAAGTGGATCTATCACTTACACTAAAATTTATATTTTGCCATTCAATGCATATAAAATATGCAGTACATAACTATTAAACACCTAAATGTATATATCATGGAAGCCATCCAGGATCCACATGGTTATTCCTCCCCGTTATTCTACCTCTCCCCAGTTCTTAGGTTGCTGCTGATTATTGATGATTGGTTCGGAAAGCAGGAGGTACGGGTGTGTGAGGGGATATCTCATATTGCTAGTTTGTCCACCGTATGTCATTTAGAGATCCTAAAGGATGTAAAAGTCTACAGTTCCCCCAAAACACCTAACTAGGGTATAAATATTGGGGAATCCATCACACTTCATGGCCATGTGTTCCTTAGAGAGCAACTAATATACTGGTGGTGTCCACAGAGGGCTTTAAGTCGTGTAAGAGTCTTATTTGGGTTAAAAGGCAGTGCAGTCCCACTGATTCAGCCCCTTGGTAAGCAATGTTGCCGTATAAAATTGGATAGGACTCGACAAACTTGGGGTACTTTGGCATAGTGGCCAGCTAAGCGATATATGGCCATATAGTGTGATGGAATCCCCAATATTTTATGCCTTAGATAGGTGTTCTTTAATGGTATTCTCTGGGTATGCGCTGAATTCCTGCTTTGTTTTGTGCCTTGCAGTGGTGGGCTGGCTAATCACATCTCACACAAGCCATACAACTTAAACCACGGTGTGAACCCAGCGTGGATGAAAGGGCAGCAGTAGATTGGAAATATCAGATGATGGATGAGGTTTCAGCGTGATTGTACTATGGAATCAGATGTGCATTCAGCTGCGTTACTTATTACCCACGGCATTTAATATACATGTTTTCCCATAATCCCCCCTCTGCCGCGCAGTCCCTTTGGGTGGAGGGCAACAGCATGATTATTGCTGCACTGGTGAAACAGACTATTAAATGCCCCCACACCCCAGTTATTCCCACTCTCCCACCATGTGTTGCTTTTATGTAATTGATCCTATCGGTGCTTTTACTTAGTAACTTCAAATATTCCCTGTCATCGATTTGTACAGTTTGTCTTTCACTACCACCACTGATTGAAGTCTTATCACCATAGCAACCACCATGGAATGATGCAATAAACAGAACTATTCTACTGTTTGCTATGGTGAAATCACTGTCCATTGAACCCTTTTTAAGACCGCTCTCTGCCTTCATTCATTCACTTCTACTTTGTTCCTTTTACACTAACTCCTACCACTTTCAGGCCTTTTCCATCAGCTGTACCTGCTATGTGTCTTTACTCTCATATCTACCACTCTTAGGCTTTATTCTCTTAGCTGTACCACCTTGCTCCTTTATTCATTCACTCCTGCTACTCTCAAGCCCTATTCCCCCAGCAGTATCACTCTGTGGCTTAGTTCACTCACTCCTACCACTCTCAGGCATCAAACCCTCAGCATTACCCCTCTGTGGTTTTATCCGTTCACTCCTACTACTCGTATGCATTATTCCCTCTACTACACAACTCTGGCCTTTATTTTTTTGTTTCTTTCACCCTTCACTTCATCTTGATGAATTCTTTAAAAATGCAATCAGAGGATGAGGTAGAGAGCCAATAATTGCAGAGCAGGGTAGCCAAGGGTGAAGGAAAACTCCTAGAAGAAAGGGAGGATAAAGGAGGAGGCCTCTGACGGAGACTGATATTGGAAAGGGGGTAACGAAGAGGAGAAGGAGAAACAAAGGATGTGCTTGGCTAAATACATATTTCCTTCAAATATCTATTTAAATTACCTAGAAATTATATATTAAGGAAGTAAATGAAACCAAAACAGATCAAGAATAGCTTTTGGACAAGCGTCGCCCACAGTTTACTTCTTAATGACTTTTTAATTAAATCTCTCTGTCCAGCCTCCATTATGTTTGCAACAAAGATTTTAAGCTTTTTGACCTGTACCTGCCCCTCTCTCTCTGTCTCTCTCTCTTCATATCTACATATGTAATATGTGTTTGAATGTTTCGATGCCCATTCATTAACATCAAATAAGGCTATGAAGTCCTTACCTTTGGCCCAAGGAAAGAGGCCATCCAGAAAAACAAAATCGAAAAAATAAAAAGTTACTACAGAAAGAAGAAAACAGTCCTTTGGCGCAGGAGCAGCTGACTTCAATATGGCCGCTGGTTGTGTCTATGTGCGTACCGGTGTACAGGATAATGTAGTGACTAAAGGATTCAATTTACATGCAAACATATGAACCTATTCCACTGCAATAATTACACTTCCTCATCTAATAATTCTCTAGAGTGATACTTTAGATCCAGAGGATACCATAAATGAGCTGTCCAGAAGTCTTTGCTTAATTAGCTATAATTACATTTTTCAGCTTAGCTTGGTGTTATTTGCCCCGAATATGTACATTCGCGGCTGTAAACCCTGCGGATAACGTTACCAGACCGAGGCTTTCTTTGACCGCATGTGTGGGCTGCGGCTGACTTGTGGACGTGTTCAAAGACTTTGCTTCCATATTGACATACAGAAGCCCACTCGGTTGGTGTCCCAAGAGGATGGAAGTTATGAGTGACCATGTACCGTAATTGGAATACGACAGTTCTCAATCTCAACTAATGCTTATTATCTAAAGCAGGAAGGTTGAACACTCCACCACGGGAGATAGGAGGACTGTATCACGTACCCTTTTTGTACACTGGCTAGAGAAAATGAATACAATTCTAATGATCCAAGAAAAGATGTAATGTTTAGTGAAAGGCGATACCTTTTACTGGGCCAACATAGAAGATAAAAAATAGACCTCTGAGGTCTCGAAAACATATGCGGCTCTACTTCTTTTTCTGTGCAGGCCCAATAAAAGGCCTCTTCTCCAACTAAAGACTCTGTACACTGAATACAAAAATAGAATTTGACAGTCAGTAAGATAAGAACCATATGGCCCATTTACTCTGCTATTTTTTTCCTGTTTCACATCTTACTTGGTCCTTGGTCCTGTCTTCAGAATAGCCATATGCCTTTTCCATGTATGTTTAGATTTCCTCCCACTATTAACCCCCACTACTTCTGTTGGGAGGTTGTGCCGCTTATCTACCATCTTCTGTTTCTTACATTACCCAGTAAATAAAAAATATATTCTGATCAGCAGGGCAGCCGTCACGCCGCACTTTATGTTTCCATCTAAACTGTATAATGGGTGCAGCGTCCCATGTTTATTTTTGCATGCTTGTGTTGGCTGCATTGTGCTAACATTGTCGATCTGTTTTGAATGGCTTTAAATGTGTAATGGAGAAGACCTCTGCTGGGACTAACCTGGGAAAGATTCCATAAATATTTTTTTATTAAGGTCACCAGTAAGGAGCAGGTTAAATCAACAGTTAATCACAACCATTCCTCCTGGCCACAGGTATAGGGTAAAAAGTGAATTACAATATAGGACAAGTTATTGTCCACCCCATCAGGCAGACTCAAGCAAAGCTTTGGGTAAAATAATCAGTAATTGCATTGTTATCCACAAGCTTCTCTCCTTCCAGCTCCTGGATGTGTGGAGGGATTCGGAGGGTAGGGCCCTTTTTGTAAAAGGTTTTATTGGGAATCAGAAGGTTACGTTAGCCAACATATACTCGCCGAATCGCAACCAACCTGCCTTCCTCTGTGGCATTTTAGCGAAATTTGGTGACTTCCAGGAGGGCCTCTCCCTGTTTGGGGGTGATTTTAATATGGTGTTAGACCCCCTTCAGGACTCCTCTGCCCGTACTTCTCACATCCCTTTCCGACACATCAAGAAAGTTAAACGCGCTCTTCACTTGAATCAGTTGGTGGATGTTTGGAGGTCCCAACATCCCTCTGATAGGGATTACACCTTTTATTCGCCTCCCCATAACAGGTATACACGCATTGACATGCTGTTTCTCTCACACCACCACCTTTTGCACCTTCGCTCGTCGAATATTGACGTTTGTTCCTTTAGCGATCATGCGCCGATTCACGTCACGTTCTCGTTGTCTCGGTCACGCCTTAAACCCTGGACCTGGAGACTGAATGACAACCTTTTGGATAATCCCACACACCTATCGGATCTCTCCGATCACCTCACACATTATTTCGCCGAGAATGTCACGGATGACATCCCCTTCCCTACCATATGGGAGGCCCATAAGGCCGCCATGAGGGGTCACCTCATACAGTTGGGAGCTACCCTTAAGAAGCTTCGGCGGGCTGAGGTTTTGTCGATCACCACGCAGATATATAGATTGGAGCAGGCTCATAAGGCCTCCCTGTCCTCTGACCTCCTTCCCCAACTTCATACTCTTCGCTCCCAATTGGCCTCCCTTCTAGATGACAGGACTAAACGCTCCTTCCTGCTGGCTAGGAAGCATTTTTACGAGTTGGGTGATAAGCCCGGGAAGCTGTTGGCTCGGGCCCTTCGAGCGCAGTCTTCCGCTTCCTATATACCCAGAATTAGGAACGGTAGGGTGATCTCTGCTTTGAGTCCACCGAGATTGCTCAATGTTTCCATGAGTTTTACGCGGCTCTTTATAATCTTCCCCACGCAGCTCCCTCTGATCCGCACCCCCGCCCCTCCATTCGGATTACCTGGCCAAACATTTCCCCCTGCGTTTAGAGGACTCCGTCCTTGAGTCCCTGAATGCCCCTATAACTAGTGACGAGATCAACCTTGCGATGAAGTCCTCCCCGAAGGGAAAGAGTCCGGGTCCGGATGGCCTTACCACTGGTTATTATAGTCGTTTCTTCCCTGTGCTGGGTACTCACATGGCCAAATTCTTCAATTCCATGGCGGAGGGTCAGTTGCTTGACCCTCAGTCGAATCTGGCTCATATAGTGGTTATCCCCAAACCTGGGAGGGACGCGGACCTTTGCTCTAATTATCGTCCCATATCCCTGATCAACACGGACCTTAAACTTTTGGCCAAAGTGATGGCGTTACGCTTGGGCCCTTATATTCCTGCCCTAGTCCATAGGGATCAGGTTGGGTTCGTCCCTGGTAGGGAGGCCAGAGATAACACCATTAGGGTGCTTAACTTGATCGCGCACGCTACACATCAGTCCACCCCGTTGGTCCTGTTGTCCCTGGACGCCGAGAAGGCGTTTGATAGGGTGGCCTGGCCCTTCTTGTTCCAGACGTTGTCCTCTATTGGGCTTGGGGGCCCATTTCTCAATTTGGTCGGCGCTCTGTACTCCAACCCCTCTGCACAGGTCAAGGTGAATGGTATCCTGTCTTCTAGTTTCCATATCCACAACGGTACTCGTCAGGGCTGCCCCCTCTCCCCATTGCTTTTCGTCCTGGCAATGGAGCCTTTGGCTTCTGCGCTTCGGGGTAACGCTAACATCTCTGGCCTCCGCGTTGCTGATCATACGCACAAGCTTGCCATTTATGCCGATGACATGCTATGCTTGGTTACGCAGCCCTCCACTTCCCTCCCGCATATCATTGAGGAGCTCCGGGTCTTCACGGGCCTCTCTAACTATGTTATCAATTTGCAGAAATCGGAACTTTTAGGAATTAACTTGTCCCAGCCCCTTCGTGATGCCCTGGCCAGGTCCTTCCCTTTCCGCTGGCAGCATGAGGCCATAAAGTATTTGGGTCTCTTGATACCGGCAGACCTCTCTCAGCTTAAGTCCTTAAATTTCGACCCCCTTCTCTCTTCTGTGCAAGGCGACCTTCGCAGGTGGGCGGTCCCTCATATCTCCTGGTTCGGCCGCATAGGGGTGATAAAAATGAATATCCTTCCCAGGTTCCTATACCTCTTGCAGTGTCTACCCATCTTTCTTCCCAAAGCATACTTTAAGGCCTGCCATCGGGTGTTCCGTAAATTCATTTGGGGGGACCGTTCTCCTCGCCTTTCCTTTCTACATTTGGTCCGGTCTAAGCTTCGGGGTGGGTTGGGGGTTCCTAATGTAGAATGGTACTGGTTGGCGTCTCACCTTCGTCGTGTTGTGGAGTGGTCCTTGGAGGCTCCGAAGCTGTGGATACCTCTAGAGAATTCGGTTTTGGCCCATCACATATCGGCGGTCCCATGGTTGCCAGACCGTTTCCGTCGCTTACTGGTGCACTCACACCCCACGGTTTCGGCCACGTTGCGAGTCTTAGGTCGCCTCTCACGCCGTCGTCTCCTCACATCTGCCCCATGCCCCCTCTTCCCTCTCACGCATAACCCAACTCTCCCTCTCGACCTCAGTGGCAGTCTGGCGGGTTCTTTCCCGCGACTAGCGACGGACCTCGTTAGATTTTGCCATTTCCTGCAGGGCGCTGAATTTAAACCTCTCTCAGCTTTGGTAGATCAGGTTCCCCCCCCCCTTTCGGTCCGCGTTTTTGTACCACCGCCTGAAACATTTTCTTACCTCCCTTCTCCCTAATCCCTTACTCACTAGGGACCTTTCAGCCTTTGAGCGGCTCTGCGTTCTCCCCAAGGAGCAACCGCATTTGCTTTCCTACCTATATGCGTTGGTTGTGGACGCGCATTGTACTTCGAAACCGTTCTACCTTAGTCTCTGGGAGAGGGATCTTTCCGTCCAGCTTGTTGACGATGATTGGGACAAAATTTTATTGCTTACCCATAAGGGCGTCCTCTCCTCTAAAGTTCAGGAGACCGCCTTCAAACTATTGTCCCGCTGGTATAAGGTGCCTCTGGAACTCCACCATTACTTACCTCAGGTTTCTCCATTGTGCTGGAGGTGCGCGGAGGCGGAGGGCTCCTTTCTTCACCTGTGGTGGGAGTGTAGGGATATTCGCCCGTTCTGGGAGACGGTTGTCAAGGTGATCACTGAGGTGTCTGACCCGGACTTTGTTGCGTCACCCCAGTCCTTGCTACTCCTCCATACTCAGGTTTCCTTTGGGTCCTTCAAAAGGTCTCTCACTATCCACCTGATTCAGGCGGCTAAATCTATGATTCCCAGGTTTTGGAAGAGGTCAGGTCCCCCCCCTATCGCCGCATGGATTTCTAGGGTCAATTTCGTGTATCAGATGGAGGACCTGGTGGCGACTTCTCGTGGGAGGGAATATAACAACGGCCTTAAATGGTACCCATGGTTATCCTATATGTCCTCGCCACGCGGATTGGACATTGGATGCGCACAGCCCCCTTGATCATACGGGTCGCACCTTTCCGTTCTCGTTCTGGCTGCGCAATACGATACTAGATAATTTCTTGCGGATATCCTTGTGCGGTGAGACCCAGGTTTTGTTTTGTTTTTTGTTTGACCTTTGCCGTTTCAGACATTGTAACGTCTTGTTTGACGCTTTGTATCTTTCTTCTGTTATTCTCCTGTGCCTTTCACGCAACTATTGGTCTGTGCGTGACTCTGGTTTGCTGTATACAATGATCCTTTGTTGTCTAAGCATGTGTATCTTGCAATGTATACCCGTGGATCTTCCACATTGACTTTTGTTACGCTCTTCTTGTGTGGTCATGCACTTTGTACCATGTGATTGTAACACCTTTGTGTTTTTCGCTGTGCATGCTTTTAATAAACGGAGAATTGAAAAAAAAAAAAAAATAATCAGTAATTGTAATAACCTAGAAGCACAAAATCCAACATCTGCATTGAGTTTTGCCAGCTTTAACAAGGCTAAGAACCTGGTCAATGTCTCTTCATGGCTACCTCTGTGGTAGGAAATGTACGCGATTGCCTGGACCCATTTGCGGAGAGCCCCGCATTAAATATATTTTTTATTTCTTTCCATTTATCGCAATTGTTTATCTGCTAGTAGCATTAAACCAGACGTTTAACGACTTTAGGGCTTTTTTGGATGAGCTCCTTCCAAGCTACAAACCTCTGTTGTATTGGATGATATATGGAAGATTTGTTTATTTGGAAAATGTAAAGAGTAATTTGGCTAATTCCTTTATTGCGTTATAAATGATTGCATTACATTTTGAATAACATTAACGTTCATGCTGAGAGTGATGACATCACACTCCCGTGTCTGGTTGGGCCTAGAAGGAGACTCATTTGATATAAGGCATGATGGAAGGCGAAGTAGTAGAGATGAGATCCCTAAATGTTTGTGTTAGGGTATCTTAAATCAGCAGAGACTATTGCTTCCTTCATTCAGTCCTAAGTCGGTCTGGCATAGGCAACGCTGGAACACTGTGAAGAAAGAAGATACAGCAGCCGGTGCTCATGGAGGTAGCCAGGAACTAAGGACAAGCGTGGTGAACTTCAGGTTACCTACTAAGTACCCAATACTAGCTACCCTACTGACTATATAACTACACCCCAACCAAAAAGGGGAGCTCCCCTTTAATTATTGTTCAAGTTGTTCTCTTTTTCTTTTCATTTTGTGTTCTTATCTATTTGAACATTGTTTATATTCTCTCTCTATTTTTCTTAATTCACAATTTTTTTGTCAAAAATGTTTGTGTTTCTTACGTTTGGGTTAATTTAAAGTCCAGACAAAGCTCATTACGTGGAGATGTTTGTTTCTAACTAGGGTCTTTATTGTATTTTTCGTCCACTGATTGAGTTTTGAGCCGATTATGGCTATTTCATTAGCTGTTAAGATTTTAAAGAAGGTGTCTTGCGCAGGCAATGGTCTTAAAAATAAATAAATAATAATTGCGAATGTCTGTCTAAACAAAACACGTGTATCCCGTGGGAGATGAGATCAATGTCCCCTCCTCAGATTGTCTCCCTTCTCTTAATCCATTCTTACAAAGTCTGCCTGAACCATTCACTGACAACCAGCAACTTAACAATAAATTATATATATATATATATCTGTAAACATAATGTTTATTTAATGTATATAACTATAAAATATAAGCTTTGGAAAAGCCCGATCTAGGGTCTGATGGCACCTTAGTCCCATTTTTCTTTGTGCCCTGGCTGTTATTATGAAATGAGTTGCATGGCCCCCCTAGGGATTCTGCATATGTGTTATTTGCATTTTAATCACATCCCAGGTCGCAAACAAATAAGCTGAAGTTTGAACCATCGGCTATAAGAATGTACTGCACTGAATCTATACATCAAATCGCGTTTTCTGCAAAAGTTTGCGCAGCCACGAATGACCAGTTTGAGCTGTATTTGTTTGTCTGGAATAATCAGTAATTATAGTAATCGGGCAGGAAGAAATTAGCGCCTCTGAAAAGAAAACATAGAGATCTAATCACAGAGAAATGATTTGTGTTGGGTTTTATCAGTTTTTAACAAGTTTGACATGAAAATCTGGCCATATGCCCACTCAGGGCTTCCTCCACATTAATGGAATGAGCAAGTTAGCCCAAACACGCAGCTGGGCGGATTGTTGAGCTACGTTACGTCTCTACGAGTCTCTACGTCTCTATGATGGGATGCTGATGTTCGGAAGGTCTTAGAAGTTGATCTTTAGTTTTCTTTAGTTCCCACTAATCAGGAAGCTCTACATAGATGTGACATTAAATGTTGCAGAGTGTGACCTAACATTAAAAAAACCTCCCAATACAGTAAGTTCACTTGTGTTTGTACCTGATTAATATTTGTGATTGCCCGAGTTGATTATTGCAGCAACTCAGCATTTAATATCTCGGACCGGCTTAGATTTCACACACCGGGTAAATGCCTAGTTGGCCACTGAGTTGATGGAGCAGTACACAATGTCACATATACACACAGTGATGTAACAAATACTTACTTCCTTGGGATGATTCCTGAGATAGTCGTTTTATCCCAGATTCCCAGTCTATTTTCTGACTTCATGAATCAATAAAGACAATCTCGCAATTAACTGAAACGGGCAAAAGCATACCCAGGTGAAGTTCTGTTTCCCTAAGTCTCCAGGGTAGTTTCTTCAATAGCCAGCAAGGTGAGCAGTGTGGTCCCATTCATGTTAAACCTACCCCCCACACACACACACACACACTCACACTCACACTCGTTAGAACTAGGGCTAGCTCTGCGCCAATGCATGGCTAGTACCACATCCCAAAAGCCCTTTAAATCTGAATGCGATGCTGATGTTCTAAAGAGGGATTCGGTACTCTGAGTGCTCATAATACGTAAATATCCATAGGCCCTTTTTCATCTATGAGTAACCGTTTGCCTTTAACAAAAACCTACGCAAGATCTTTATCTTATACACCCAGTAGAGCCCGCAAATACTACATTGCTTGAGTAGTCATTATGACAAACTGCCTTTACATTTTATATAAAAATATACTCTGTCTATCACAAGAAGAATAATCAATACCTACTGAATCAAATGGTGTTCTGTTTTTATTCTTTTTATTCCCACAAGTCAAACTGCGGAATATGTTGGTGCTTATAACTGAATATTAATAATAGCCAAAGCCACCATAATTATAAAGCACGGAACGCTCCTTCTCAGCGTACAGCAATCCCAGCATCATTGCAGAGTATGCGGTTTGCCAGTTATCACAGTATAGATCCTCTGCATTTTAATGCACTACGGTAAGTCCATTAGCATTGTATAAAAGTATATGACGCCGGGATACAGGACAGCGTATGAATGTATAAAGATAATCAGCATTATCAAATAGCTTGCTGCAGTGACAGAGGAAGGGACTGATGGGAACGGCTTAAAAATATCCATTTCCCCCGTTACTAGGAGAGAGTCGGTGAACGATCGCCATTATGATATGATCGCACTGACAACCGGCTATTGGAGAGAGAGAGGCCTGGGGAGATTATACTGGGAGAATGTGCCAGGGACGGCAAAGTATTTAAAGAGACAGAAAAATAAGGGGTGTTGAACGGAGAGACCTTATCCTGTACAGGGACTTATAAATATGTCTGGCGGTAGAATATATCAGCATCATGTATGGCACCCTTGTACTAGGGGTGTAATATGGCTCCTTACTGACTTCTTGGTGCCTGGGTGGGATCTTTAGATCTGAAACGAATGACATCTGATGCTAATGACTTAAAACAAGCATGAGTGACTGAAAAATTCACACGCACAGTCACATGTTCCAAGACACAGCTATTTACATCCAACACAAGATCCATACAAGGTGAGGGGGGCAGCCACACAGCCTGCGGGGGTCCATTGCATTTTATTTTGTGAAACCGCTTTGAATCATACATACATATAAATGTATATATACGTGTATATATATATATATATACACACACACACGTATATATATACGTATATTATATATATATATATATACGTATATATATATATATATAGTCCTGTACGTTTATTTGCATTCTAAAAACATATTCTGTATATTGCTGTATGTGTCTATGAGTATAAAGTCTGCCTTCTCACAAAGGCCCGTTTAGGTTTGATGGTATTTACTAATCTTTACCAGAGTCTGTTACTATTTATGCTTCATCCACTCCTATGGGATTCATTCCGCTGGGTTTGGATCCTTGAGCACACTCGTTATTTCCATGCCCAGCTATTTCTTTGTAAGAGAAGACAGTCGGATTTCTGAGCAGCGGCGATGATGTTCTATTGACTGAAATTGCTGATTAAAAATCATGGGGAACGCTGTGCCATCCAGCGAGAGAAAAAATAAAAATCATTGCTAGTTTTTGGTATTGCTATGGCAACTTTATATGTGCATTTATATGTAATTTTCAAAACTGGAGTCTAGCCAGTATTTTTTAATATAAAAGGGGGGGGGTCGCCCTTAGGGTTAATAATATAATAACACGTCTCTTCTGAAAAGGTGGTAACTCTGTATACAGCATAATCATATTCCTGAAGGAATATTGGTGTTTATAGCTTACAGGAGAATGGTGTCAGGTTTGATCTATACATACACTATATTTTTTAAAGTATCAATGTCACAAACTAAGAAATGAACCTTCTATATATTTTTCTTTGCATATATTTTCCCATTGACAAATAACGGTAGTTCATGAACCCACAATGTGTGCAATTAAATTTGGGCTGTCATCAGACACATTTTGGGCGTTTAGGTATAAGTACATTTTCATAGCAATGGGCCTGGTATGCCAAGGTAAAATTAGAGCAACTCTGGGATAAATAGTTAAACTTAGCGTAATCAACATAGTAACAAATGAAATATTCCTGTAGTTTGTCCTTTTTCCACTTCACTTGCTTACATCTTTTCCCCACCTTTTTTCTATCTTCTTTTCTCTTTTTTCTTTTATTTTACTTGTCTTACATTTTTCATCCTCCAACGTTTATTCTGCCCTCTTATGCATTTATATATGGACACATATTTATATACACATACATAAATGTACATCCAGTGCCTTCTTTGCTCATATATATATATATCAAGGGTACCAATATTAGTGGAGGGCACTCTATACACACACACAATAACAGGAGCGCAGTGTCAGTGAGGGAGGATAGGTCGCAGGACACGATCAGAACGTCAGTTTATGAGACAGGTGAAAGGTATGGACCCGCCAGAATGCTAGGGCCCTCGAGCAATTGCTCCATGTGTTCCGCTGTTAATCCAGCACTGATTATGTGCTGAATCTTCTGCCATTTTACAGTACCGTGCAAAAGTATTCACCCCCCTTGGCATTTTTCTTGTTTCCTACAACCTGGAATGAAAATGATTGCGCATTTTGGATTTCATGTAATGGACGTACAAAAAATAGTCCAAATCGGTGAAGTGAAATGAAGAAAATAACTTTTTTTCCAAAAATTCTAAAAAACCCCAAAAACCGGAAAAGTGTTCCGTGCATATGTATTCACCCCCTTTGCTATGAAGCCCCTTAATAATACCTTGAGAAGTCACATAATTCCTTAAATAAAGTCTACCCGTGTGCAATCTAAGTGTCCACACTGTCTGCAACACCACTGAGCAAGGGGCAACACCAAACAAGCAGCATCATGGAGTCCAAGGAGATCTCCAAACAGGTCAGGGACAAAGTTGTGAAGAAATACAAATATCTAGAATTTTGAACATCCCACAGAGCAGCATAAAATCCATTATTAAGAAATGGAAAGAATACGGCAGAACAACAAACCTGCCAACAAAGTGCTGCCCTCCAAAACCTCTGGGCCAGGCAAGGACAGCATTAATCAGAGAGGCAACAAAGAGACCAAAGATAACTGCAAAGCTCCACAGTGGCGGTTGGAGTGTCTGTCCATAGGACCACTTTAAGCCGTACACTCCAAAGAGCTGGGCTTTACAGACGAGTGGCCAGAAAAAACCATCGCTTATAGAAAAAAATAAGCAAACATATTTGCTGTTCGCCAAAAGGCATGTGGGAGATTCCCTAAACATATGGAAGAAGGAACTCAGGTCAGATGAGAATAAAATGTAGCTTCTGGGCCATCAAGGAAAATGATATCTCTGGCATAAACCCAACACCTCGTCACCCCGAGGACACCATCCCCACAGTGACGCATGGTGTTGTGAGGATGCTTTTTATCGGCAGGACTGGGGAACTGGTCAGGATTGAAGGGATGATGGATGGAGCTAAAAATGGAGAATTTTGTGATTCAGTCTTACAGAGATTGGAGAAAATGACGGAGGTTCACCTTCCAGCAGGACAATGGCCTAAGCATACTGCTAAAGCAACACTTGTAACACATTAACATGTCTTGGAATGGCCTAGTCAAAGCCCAGACCTCAATTCAATTGACCAGCGGAACCCATCCAAGGTGAAGAAGTTGGAGCGGCTTTGCCTTGAAGAATGGGCAAAAATCCCAGTGGCTAGATGTGGCAAGTTTATAGAGACGTACCCCAAGAGACTTGCAGCTGTAATTACTGCAAAAGGTGGCTGTACATAGTATTGACTTGGGAGGGGTGAAGAGTTACGCACGCTCCAGTTTTCTGTTCTTCACTCTTTGTGTTATTGGCAGCCAGAGCCGAGCAGTGCAGTGATAACAAATCTAAAGGCTAAACAAGAATCTATAGAAAAATGGTACTTTATTTAACCTGTTAAATACATATTATATATTAGCAGCACATGTTAATGTAAGTATTTGGGGGGAAACACCAAAGTTGAGCAGCACCTTTAACAATATTCATGGTGTCTGTTACACGCCCTGTTTATATATTTGCTTTTGTTCTAAACCTTTTTCATACCTTGGTATTAAACACAGAGCAATTTCCACCCAAAGCAATTTCACATCCTAATAAAAACTAATTATCGTGTTTTGCAACCTGTAACCTCGAACAGGGCTCTCCACGTTCACTATGAATCGAGTTCAAAGTCTATAAATATATAAAGGTTTAGGCGTGAAACAATGCGGTATACTTCCTGTTTTTTTCAATACGATATGTAAAATATTTGTCATTAACAACAAGGAAAACAGTTTAATAGCTGGTGAAAAATGTGTGATATTTAAGATGAAGGTTGTTTAGGACTCATCTGATCTTAAGGATTCAATAAACTGGAAATGCAGACCATCATGCCGATAAATCCCAATCCTCCGTCCAATTAAAAAGACAGAGGGTACAAACTGTCACTGAAATGTTATTTTATATTATTATATTATTAAAAAAAACAAGAGATAAAAGACATTCGGAGGTTTATGAAAAATCACCATTGCTCACAGGACTACAGACAGTCCAAAAAAAGGCCCTCAACAAAGCTCATCTACTGTTGAATAAGAAGAGCTATTAACCCCTTCAGGACTGGGTTTTTTTGTTTTTTTTTTAAACCATGTTTCCATTAAATGACCAGAGCCGTTTTTGTGCATTTGCTATGACTTTATTCAACTCTGATTGCCCACTAACTCATTTAGTGCACCCCCACACATTATATGTTGTTTTTTCAGCACGAGTACGGCTTTCTTTTGAAATAATAATTGTATATGTATGTATATATATATATATATATATAGCTTATTTGCTGAATATAAGACTACCCCATTATGCCACTCTCCCCCCCCGCTGCCATCCTCCCTAGCCCCCTATAGCAACTCTGCCCCCCCCCCGAAATGCCTATTTTGGTACTTACAGGGTTAAATATGAATGATGCGCACTGCTGTTTCTAAACAAGATTTTTTTTATATGTGATATACTGGGAGTTACACCCCAATAGTGGCCAGAAAAGGAAAAACTGCTAAACAAAAGTATATATTGTTTGGAAGTGGACATCCCAAAGTTTTTTTACTAGGGGCATTTAAACACTTTTGATTTAACCATTTTAGTGCCAGTCTGTCCGAAACATTGCAGTGAAATTTCATTTTTAACAAACCCATCCTATCCAAACACAGTATTCCAGTACATTTCTTTCCCTGGGTACATTAAGATACTGAAACAACGTGTGATTTGTATTCAGAAACACCCCCCGAGTACAGGAATACCCCATATGCATAGGTAGGATATGTCTCTTTGGCACTACGGTTTCAAAATTGGAACATGCGCATTACAGTTTTCAAACATGGAATTTTGACAGATCAGTTTGCTGGGTCCAGGTCTCATTTGAGACACGGGAGAGGTCCCATATTTCTTTTTAGCTCAGGGAATCTAGTTAGGGGCATATTGGCCTGTCCCATGAAGCTGATTCCACACCAGCCCTTTCCAGTCTAACAAAAAAAAAGAAACAAAATTCACATCCACATTGCAGTTTTACAATGTTTATTTTTTTAGTGGATATTTGAAAAATAGGTCTTGATTTGTGTTCAGTAACATCCCTGAGTACAGCAATACCCCACATGCATGAATAAGTCATGTTTCTCAGACATTGTGGAGTCAAAACTAGAACATGCGCATTTCAGTTTTTAAACTTTTTTTTTATATGTACAGATCACTTGTAATTGACAAGTTTAGGCCGCTGGCATTGATCGGGGAGACTAATCAATAATCAGTCACTTAAAATGTCACTGACAAGTGATCAGGTAATAATTATGTATTTTTTATTAATCATTTGTTTTTTCATTATTACCTGATGACCCTTCTTTCTTTCTTGGGCAGGGTCATCTAAAGGCTGTCATAATGATCAGATTACTCCTATTGGACATCATCAGCCCACTTTTGATTGGTTCTGCAGCAGTTGAACGGGGTGGCTGTGCTGATCTGCCCAGACTCCCGCGATCACCACGTCACAGAACCGATGAGCCCACTTGGGCATGGCGTATCTGGTACATCATCAGATGTGAAGGGGTTAGATGAAAGAGTTTGTTTCCCGTAGTAAATAATGACATAGCAGTATAGGTACATAGGCTACAGAAATGGTTTCTGTCCCAGCTGTCAGCCAGTCCTAGTACGGTATACAGTTATGGTCATACCTGGGAACTTTCCGGGTTTGACCCGGAGATCTCCGAGTTAAGCACCGGGTCAACACCCGAATCCTCCAGGTTGCGGCAGCGAGGTCTTGACATGCCCCACTCCTCGCCCATTTTCCCTATAGGCGTCAATGGAATCCCACCGACGTCAGCGGGACCGCCCACTGACATCAGCAAGACCACCCACTCACATCAGCGGGACCGCCTACCGACATCATGGGACCGCCCGCTAAGGTCAGTGGGCAGTCCTGGCCGCGTTCCGCAGAGTGAAGAAGTTCCCAGGTATGGTTATGGTGCATGCAGTCCATGGGAGGTCCTGCATTGCCACTCTTGGATATTCATATCCGCCATCTTCTTCACAAATTCATGTTTAGAGATTTCTCAACATCTCCAAACTGAGGACCTCCCACTGTAATGCTAACAATGAAATATCGTTACAAGCATTATGTGTAGAGTAACCGCATCAATAATTAATATCCTCAGTGCCCCTTTAACGTGTCATGAATAATGCTCAGCAAAAACACACTGACACACAAAATGAAGAGGCCATTCGGCACTACGGTGGCCTGCAGGGCACTGGGGAGGAATATGCTGAAGACAGCAGCAGGGCTCTCTGACCTTCTGTTGTTTCTACTCGAGGGATGCATCCGCTGTTTGGTGCATGCATCTTAAGCCTCTTTAGCGAGGCAAAAAGAAGCACCAGGAAGCATATTATTGTTGTATTTGTCTGTGAAAAGGAAGACATGTAGGGGGCTATAAAAATATTTAAAGGAAGCTAAAATTATTCATGGTGGGCCCATCTTTCAAACGCACATATATCTCCAGCTAACAATAATGTCGTTTTATTATTTTTATAAGTATATATGATGAAAAATGATATTTCCTTATTAAAAGTTAATTAAAGAAGATATAATTAATAATTACACTATGGGGATACCTGAACACTTTTAGTCTCAGGGTGAAGGGGCAGATTCTCAGGGTCACACAGTCTACCCTCATTTAATGAGATCTGAGCATCCCATCTAGTTCTTTTCTCACTGGTATAACCCAACTGAAATTGCTGCTTAATTACAGGTGACTTCTGACAGAAAAGGCAATACTTCCTTACAAGCCATGGACATTAGAACCAATCGGTTGCAACCATTACCCAGTTACTAGAATAGAATCTTGCGATGAGCTATTAAAAAGGTAGATATGACAAACTCTGGGGTTTTTTTTGTAAATTCCCCAGGTATGGTTGGGGCTAATATTTTACAAACGCCCTAAGATAAGTTAAATAAAATCCCTTATTGGCAATTCAGGCGAGTCACTCGACTAAATGATTCCACATTACAATAAACGTTAAGCGATCTCATTTACAAACGTTGCTTGCTCTCACCCAAGCATGGAGTTTGATGATTCTCATCTCACTGCCTTTTAAATCTCATGCTTCTATGAATCACAATAAAAAGGTCACATTCTAGATCACCGAGATGCTCATCCCAGACCTACATACAACAAATGCATCGTGTTTTCCTTCTTTTTTCACCTAAATATAACTAATCTTTCAGTTAAGATGAATGTGAGAGCTGCCATTTTCTTTACATCACATTTGAATTTGTTCTCTGTTCCGAGGACAGTCCTGCTAAATTGTACATGGGACAAACGAAGAAGGTTAGAGTTTGGGCTGACTGTGGAATTCCAATGGTAAATGGAATTGTGGGAACATATGTAAGCTTTTGCATTCAGTTTATTAGCTGTGCTTTAGTTGGGTGCTTTCAAATCTAAACTTGGGACAAAATAATAAAATAATAACAGCAATAGATGAGAATAGTTGGAGTGCCGAATTCAATTAAGAACCTTGAAGACGCTGCTTTCAATAAGAGCTGTGTTAAAATTGAACTGGGCATCATGTAAGGGCTCCTGTGCTTGCAGGCTCACACCTACAAGCATAGAACACAACGGTGTCCATGGGTTGTATGCAAGGCCCCCCTTGTCAATGCACTATAGATAAACCGGAGAACTTTCCAGAGTAGGCTACCTGGAGGTCTCCTTCTTCTGGGGTATAACTTTGTGCAGGAGTGGGGTTAGCCACATAGGGCAGGGGTACCCCACATAGTGATGGGGCTAACCTTTAGTTGGAGGGAGCTGGGAGTAGGCAGGGAATGGGGTGGGGAGTGGATGCAGTCAAACACTACTTCAAGAGGAGACTCAAGGAACAGGACTTCACCCAGGAACATCAAGTCAAACTCTGAGAGTTCCCAGGTATAACAATGGAGACAATTACCTTTTTCAACTATAATGTGCCTCGGTAACCGAAAAAATAACCAATGCAATCACATCTACGTGTTAAGTTTAGACACACAATATAACAGCCAGGGTTTGGTTTGTCTATCACAAGTGGATTGCAGAATAATGCCAACCCCCCCATTAAGGTTCCATTGCACTTTAAATAATGTATGAACATTGTTCCAAATTTACTTTCTCTATATGCCTCTCCGTAGGTGTTCAAATGTATACTATTATGTAAGAGGCAGGCTGAAGGGAAGCCCAAATGAAACCGTACAATATGTAATTTACTGGCTAGAAATTGTTCCAGCGACTTAAAACAAACCTGTCACGTCAACAGCACTTATAGTTTGATGGCATTAAAAAAAATATATGTGCTAGAAAATTAACAAGTAGGAGAATCTTGTGTTTGGTCTTTCTCTCACGACTAGATTGTAAGCTCACAAGAGCAGAGCACTCTTTTATACCAGTTTGTTATGCGATTGTGAATTTATCCTACCGGCTCTGAGTGTAATGCGCTACGGAATCTGCTGGCGCTATATAAATAACTGTAATGTAATATCTTAAAGCGACTCTGTATGCAGATTGCTGATTATCCATCATTGTGATAGTTCATTTGCATATAAGGACACACAATTATGTCTCAGAAGAGCACAACTAATAATTTAACCAAACGCATTTCTTGATCTATATGTTTGCTTATACTTCTGCGTGTACACCATATAGAATGTACCGTATTTGATGCTCTTCGTTCATACGGTAAACATTGTGACAGTTTCTTTTTACACGTTTTTCAATAATTATTACTTTCAGTTTTACCTCTGTTAGCTAGAAAATGCTAATTCATTTTATTCTGATTTCTGAGTTCTGGTGGGCAGTATAGATGGAGAAAATTCACAAAATGTAATAGATGCAAAAAAAATAATCTACATTACTTTGCTTTGCAAACGTTTAGCATTGCAAAACGTTTTTCTGCCATCTTTTCTCACCCTTAGGAATAAACGTCACGTCCTGGGCTATCAGTGATCGCCATTAATCACGTTTTCATTCCGTTTGGACATGGTTGTAAAAGTTGCATGTGAGGGCTGCCATGTTGTTACTCAATTAATGCACCTGCGAACTTCCCAGTTCAGGTTATTATTCACAGTTCTCCCTTTTGTGGGGGAGGGCAGGGCTAGTTATGTGGGGAGGCGGGGCTTGCATGCATAGAGGCGGGACTAGGTGTCCATAGGCCACGGCTTTCCCTAGACAATCTTAAATGGGTTGGGAGTAAGAAGGCAAATGGGTAGGGAGTGGAAACAACCAAACACCAATTCTGCCCAGGAAAGTGTCCCACAGTTCCCAGTTCCTATGTCCATTTCAAATCGCTCCCTCACCCTAAGATATTAATAATAAACATTTTACAGAGGAGCTGCAAAGATATAAACGATCTCTAACGCTAGAGTTTTGGATTATGATGGACCTATATGAAACAATAAACAATAATAATAATAAAAAATAATAATAATAATAGAGGCTCAATGAAATCAGCCTACCTGGGAACTCTCTGGGTTTGGCCAGGAGAACTCAGAGAGAAGCACTGGTTCTCCAGTTCTCTGGGTCAATACCCAAATCCTCCGGGTCGCAAGAGCGGGGTCCTGACATGCCCCACTCATCTCCCATTTCAAATGGGGATATTTCCTACAAATGTCATCGGGAACACCCACTGGCGTCAACAGGACCGCCAATTGACGTCATTGGGCTGTACTGGTTGCGTCCCGTATGGACTTCCTGCTAATCAGTTGATATTATTTTAATACGATTTTTTGTGTTAGATCATGGAAAAGAAGGAAGATTTGCATAACATGCCCATTGCTATGAGATCTGCAGGACAACACAGAACACGATATAAAAATAATTGTAGCGCAAGTGATTTGTAGTGCTGCATTCAATTGTGGATTTAGTGCAGGCATAACAGTTCCTCTTTAATATAAAAAGGGCCAAGTCTCCCTAGTGTTTTATTTCTCTTTTAAAACCTCATCATAAATGTTTGATTAGATTTAAGTCAGAACAGCTACTCCAGTTCAATTCCGTTTTCTGCTTAATTTGAACCTTATCCATGGTTTTGGAGGAAAGTCCTGCAAACCAGTGTATGTATTTCTTTAAATCAGATGATTGAAATTATTTGTCTATATTAAAAATATATATATATTGGCCTCACATTATAAAATACTAAAATATATAGCAGAAAGAAAAGGAATAGCAACCCAATAATTCATACATTATAGATGAAGACTAAGTGAACTCACACCTGGGCCAAGGCTAATGCACGTAAATTGGAAGTTCAGGGGGTAAGGACACCATGAATTAGCCCAGACTATCTATAGTGCAGCCAATGTAGTCCCCTGGGCTTGGTACAGGGTCCAGATACACGGTATAAGCAAGACCAGGCGGAAAGTCCTCCATAAGAAGAATACGACGCAACTTTAACCATTGGAGCGCTCAAGGGTACATTATACCCTCTGGACCTCCTATGGGTGATGGGGCAGCTTGAAGACTTCCAGACCTTTGCCTTTTCTGTAATCACCATTATTATTATTATTATTACATTTCATTTATAGAACGCCAGACGATTCCTCGGTGTTGTTACACTGCTAAGAGGAAAACTAATATTAAAATTAACTTTATACTAAACTGACAATAAACAAACTTTAAGATACAGAAGGAGAATAGGGCCCTGCCCATGCGAGCTTACAACGACTATTCCGTGATTAAAAGGATAGACCAGTGTCCCAGGGAGCCCCCCATACAAACAATGAACCATTGTTCAAGGTTAAAGAAAATAATAAAATACAATACTTAGGGGGATTCTGCAAAGCTGCAGCTTCCCACCCCCTCCGTGGCACGAGGAAAGTGCTCCTATTCCGCACATGCACACAGGGGTCTCTTTAGAGCCCCCTCCTGGAGTGATTACTGAGCCAGCGCTAGCATTGTCGGCAAGTATATCAGTGAACACATCTCTGCGCAGAAATAGCAAGGAGGGCATCGTGTAAATTTAAAGGGACCCCTCAGCTATCATACGACATTGTATATGATGGCTGCAATCTCCCTTTAACACAACGCAGCCACCAATACATCTCTATACATATTATAATGCATTTATTGTGGATATTTGTCCCCAAGCATAATGTGTAAAGCAGGTGGCTTATCAAATGGCCATTGCGTTGGAAGCAGTATTTACATATAAAGCGATGTCCGTACGTACATTACTTCCACTGCTAAAACTGCTTGCATTCTCCAGCAACTGAAAATGCTTGTATTGCCTGGCATATCAAACGACACTCGCATTATTTAACACATTTCATGTCACTTGTTTATCTAATTAAAGGTGCTGTCCCACTTAGACAAAACATTGAGAGCTCTCTAGCATGATACGCAAATAACCCTCAGCCCTTTCGAGGTTTAATCTCATAGAAACTACACAGATACTTTTACAAAGCTTTTTTTTGCTTCTACTTATCTACGGCAACAACCTATCAGTGCCTGTTGGGTGCGCCATGTGAAGTATAAGCTTTACCTTAATAATTGGATTTTTTTGTTCTTTTTCTTAAGGGTGGGCATTGTTGCCTAAATTAAAATATACAGATTGTGTACAAAATGTTCCCAAGAGCAAAACAGAACTAGAAAATTGAGTGTACACCTGTCTGGGCTGTGAATCCAGCCTCTTTAAATACATTTATGAACGCTTTATACTCTTTACCCAAAAAAAAGTCTGGAAAAAAACGCATAGTGCTTGTAACTACAAATAAGAGCCAGTTAGCAATGGAGCCAGCAGGATATGTTAATTTACTAATAATAACTGCCCGGGAACATCTTAAAATAACTGACTAATTTGCCCTACCACATCAGCCGGAAGAATGATCCACACATTAACAGCACTTTCTATTAAAACATGTTTAGAATACTTGATAAATCATCATAAACTGTCTAAATTGTATTTCTTTTTAAATGAAATGTCCAATTATTGACTTTACTATCTATTGTGTACTTTCTCCCTCTCTATCTCTCACTGTTTTTCATTCTCTCTCCAGCGCACTCTCCATTTTTGCCATTTTATCCTGACCTTATCTCTCTCCTGACTGTTCAGCCTTGTTATTGGCAAAATCCATCGCACTGGAAATGACTTTCCTCTCTAAAGGAAATAGATTATTAATGAGCCCAAGGATGGCTGACCAAACCGGTCCTCCAGTAGTTTTACATATTTACATAAATAAAATGAATACTCTGTATATTGATATCGATGTTCCAAACACAAAAGCCCGACAGCCCGTCGGCGTTCAACAATGGAGAGTAGGCTAATATTTCTGCAATTGTTGTTTCCTTAATTTGTTGGAATTTTAGATGAAACGTTACAAAATAGACTTTTTTCAGAACTGGTAGATTATGTGTGGTGTAGCCCAGCAGCAGAGGTGGCAGGGATCAGTACTGGGCAGAATTTTCAGTGGAGATTTATCTTTATTATGTATGGGGTCCCAGACAAGCTTTTTGCTTTTGGACCTCCAGACTTTTGTGAATAAGAATCTCAGTGCTATTCCAATGTTGCAGACATGCTTCTGCTTGCTGGCCCCCAAACAAGCCTCCAGTTGTTGGCCCCCAACCCCAGAGATAAGTGTTTGCTTGCTGCCACAACCCCCAGGACAAGCTGTTGGATATGGACCCTCAAGCACCCCAGACAAGCCTCTGGATGTGGGACACCAAGCCTCCCAGACAAGCCTCTGGATGTGGACCCTCCAGAACCCTAGACAAGCCTCGGATGTGGGACACCAAGCCTCCCAGAGAAGGATCTGGATGTGGGACCCTCAAGCACCCCAGACAAGCCTCTGGATGTGGGACACCAAGCCTCCCAGACAAGCCTCTGGATGTGGGACACCAGGACTGTGTTTTCTGGCATCTCAAACGTTTCTGCATGTGTGTTCCTCAATACCCTAGACAAACATCACAACCTCTATTGATAGGATGGGTTCTTCATGGGGAACAAAACAAAACCCACGTTGTCCTGTCCTTAAGTGACTCAAGAGACTTGCAAGGTTCGATAGAATTCTGGGATGTTCCAGAAGCATTGATTCCTTTTCCAAATAAATCCAAAAACTGTCAAAAGCATAAAATCTACTTTTTTTGTGTAAAAGTTGCCAAACTGAAACCACCCTGCGTGGCTAGCATCTTCCGTTACGATGCAATGTAGCTCCCCCGTAGGCAGATTGAAAATTGGTTGGGATAAGCATATGGCTTATTTGAAAAGGAAATGATACAAAAATTAATTATGAGCTTTTCTAGAAAGGGAATAAGCAGAGCAGATGAGCCTATTATCTGCTGTCAAATTCCCCGAGGGAGATGTATAAACAAAGCCACTATTTGTAACACTATACACCTTTTAGCCTTATTTCTGCAGGATAACAGACACAAAGAAATCTGAATGGCATTGTACATGTGAGAGAGCGCTTTCCATGCGAACGTTAGAGATAACACCAGGTGTAGGGTGGTACAAATGCCCTTAAATAACTCCATCTTTTCAAATGCCCGGTGTTAGCATGTATGGTTAGAGGGTTGGTCAGGGGAGGTGCTCTATCGAGACTGTTTATGCTTTTTTGTGACCTACTGAAAGCAATTTATGTTAGAGTAGGGCATTTAAATAATGAATAATGTATTTTATTTACATCATGTTATTTATAAACCCATTCACTGCTTTTTCTAGACACATTATTTTTTTGTTAAGGGCTGTAAACCAGACTGTGATACACTCATGCCCAACAAACATTCTGAACCCATAGAAATGGGGAGAAAAAAAAGAGCAATTGTTGTCCCAAAGATAGATTGTTCCTTCTAAAAAGGGAGATTTGGGCGATATCTGTGTTGATGATATCATCAACAAGGCCTGGCAGCGGTCAGCAGGTGCAAGGAGAAGTTCATACATTTTAGGTGTGGAAATTGTGTTGGGAAGGTGACGAGGGGGTTGTTGACACTGACCTTACCCAAGGAGCCTCAGAGCGGTGCGTAGCCCCAAAGCATTGCAAGGAGGCAACTTGGAAGCACAGACCTCTATTGAACGTACAGCTCCTTGGGCCATTGAGAGAGATCAGAGGGTCTCGAAAAAAATACACCATGAAAAACAGCAATCTCAGATCTATCTAAGCGCTGCGTAAATTGGTGGCGCTATATAAATAAAAAATAATAATAGAGTGCACGCACATGCAGGTGCCATAATAATCTATCCAAAAGATATTATAATAATCTATCCAAAAGATATTACAGAATGTACTAGATCTTGCTGCCTGTCAGGTCTTAGATTGTGCTTTAAAGACCTTGAAATCTGTTAAAGATCACTTTGTCCCTGATAGCTTACAATATGTTCTTTATATCAACTTGCTCCCAATAGCTTGCAATCCATTCTAGATTCATCTCTTTTAAAGATCTTGCAATCGTCTTTGTTACCAGACAATCTGTTCTAATCAGCCTTCCAGGCAGGTAATATGTTCCGAAGAGCTTGCAGTCTGTTGAACACAAGTTCAATTTTAGATCACACTGTTCTGGAACTGTTCTAGATCAGTCTGGTCTAAAGAGCTTGCTATCTATTCTTAAGGTGGGCCTTTAAGAGACGTTTTTTCACGTCTCGAGACGCCAGCTGTTACAGGGGGTCCAGCTTCCAGTTGCCAAGATGTCTTTTATCATTATTGCTTAGATTCTCAGAATGTTAAACAAGAGTTTCTCTGTTATTATCTTCTTTGCAATGACCTCTATTTTGATAGAACAGAAGCGATCAGGAACGTGGAAGCTGGATTTAAAGATGTGACCTTTTTTAAGCTGTTTGAAAAGTACATTAAAGGCACACTGTGCTTTCTTTTGCCACTCAAATTGTTTTTCACACGTTAGTAAATCAGGTAAGGAATTGTGAATCAGTCTGCTTGCTGAAGTGTGATTTAACAGGAATTAACATGTGATAAATATGCACTTCCACATCACATTCACAAAATGCATAAAACATGTGTGAGATCATGGAATGCGCAAATATACGGATTAAAATAGCGTATAGATCTACTATACTTCAGCAGTGATGTGAACGCGTCCCTCATTAACATAGTGATGTGACAGCAAAGTTAGTAGCATTGGTGAAACTGCCAGGGAAATCAACTTGCTCTGGTAATATTAGGGTGTAATATCAGCAACACTCATGCAATATGATTGTGTATCTAACCATACATTATGTCCTGAGCTGTGATGTCACAGCTCAGGACTTCTTGGGCAATCAGGCTCCTGTAACACCATTACGCAATGGGCCTGTTAAAAGGGAGATCATCGATCGCCCCAACTGGCCCTTTAACACTATGCAGGGCTTTGTCGAGTCGGTACAATACTGTATAGTTATAGAGCGCCTGGGTATGACTTCATGCCCCGCTGATAATATCATTCAGCGGACCGGTGCTCATTCCTATGCCTTCAAGACTTCAGAGGTGTCTTCTGGGGTTGCAATCAAGGTAACACTTACACCCTTAAAGCCCATGTGACTGTATCTATGAACAGAAACTTCTTTGTCTTCTCTAGGACCACTATGGGAAATATGTATTCCTGTATATAGAATGTTGCCAGTAATAAACATGGCTATATATCAATACTGAGTACAGTGTGTCTTTGCAGTGCTTATGTTTTACAGGGGGCATTGGGGAGGACCACTGTTACCCTCTGCCCAAATAGCTGTTTAGGGTTGGTACCATTATACCAATATATCTATGCACCGCTACGTACTCTGCCAAACACATACCAATAAATATATCCCTGGGGTAACAACAGCAAGATTGTTGCAGCAGTGGCATAAAGGTGGTGTGTTTGTAATTGCGAGCCAGATGGTAACGGGCTGAAAGGGTTAATACACCGGACTGGGCACCTCCCCTGCTGGTTCGAAGAGCCAGCTAGTTAGATATCTTAACATTTGTCTATCGAGTACCATTAGCTTGCAGACAGTTCTTCAATCGAGCGATGAGTGAGATGGCAAGATACATCTCAGAAACCCGTGTCCACATATTCCAAGCATTCCCAATCTCATCACCCAGCCATGCCGTCCGGAAACGAACCTCTGTTCTCATATGGAGCGATGCCAGTGTACGCCTGGTGCCACTCAAAGAATGCCCCCCGGGCAAATAATTACCGTGTGAAATGTTGTCGTCTTGTGGAAGAGCATCTTTTACACTTCACCTGAGCTGTGAAGGGAGTGTACAGTCTGACAAAGTCCTTATATATGTATCTCTATTTACCTGTATATATATAATGTATCATATATATATATAACATAAACATTTAAAGGAGTGTGGGGTCTTCTATGGTATGCAGACTCTCATTGATCAGACCTTTGGGCAGGTCATAGGGAGAGCTATACCAGGAGAGAAACACAAAAGTTTTTTTTTAATTGGCTCACCCTATAAACGCTCACACAGTAGGGACACCGAGCGGTATTGATCCACCCCATTTAGATTGTGTGTTGCGTTTTGACCATAATCTCTATTGAAGTGCCATCAATCAGTGCTGCTGACAGGCTAAGCTGATCTAAGTCATTGCAGCGGAGCTAACCATTACGGGGCCAACCTACGCATCTCGGTGTCTTCAAAACAAGCCCACTTACAGAATACTAACACTGACCTCCTCTAAAAGGATCCTTTGTAGTTGGCCACTAGTAGGACCTTTAAGAGATACGTAAAGCTTCCGCACAAGAAAAATCAATTTCCTTTATTTGTAATGTAAGGTACTTGACAAAGAGTGTGGAACAGCCTCCCAGCAGAAGTGGTATAGGTTAGTACAGGGAGATAATATAAACACGCATCGGAAAGCATATGGTTATCTAGAATCTAAGATTAGACCAACTGATGTTTCAGTGTTTACATCAGGAAATACACGGCCTGAATGGTTCTGCCCTCATTGGAAGTCAGAGTTATGGGACATTCACTGTGATGTCCACGATGGAGCCTGTTGCTCCTTACTCCTTGGTGGGGCTGTAGAATATCTTCAGTCAAGTCACATTTATTGAGGCATTAATGGTGGGTATGGAACCATGGCAGCAGAAAAAAAGTGGTCTGGCAGGATGAGAGCTGGAGCATGGTATCCAAATCAGGACACCTGTGTTGGGGGAGTGTGGCCAGAAGAGTGGGGGACAGGGCCAGGGCTGGACCACCTGCCCACCATACACTCAGCTGCAGAGCTTTGAGAGGTGGCCACATGGGAGCTGCAATGGAGGACTGTGCTGCAATAGCATTTTACAGCTCCATGGGCCGGTCTCCCTAACCAGCCTATGCCCAAAAATCAGGACTGCCCTTTAAACACACAGACACTTGGGAGATATACTGCTGCCCCTTCTCACTGTGCCACCCTAGGTCTATGCTGTGTAGGCCCACATACCTCTCTGCTCATCATTTAAAACTATATTTTAAATCAGGCAGCCAACAGAAATATTTTATAAATATTATATATATCTGTTAGATAAGTGCACTGACGCAACAGATATAATTATCTTGTTACATAATAATTATATTCATATAGGCAAGAGAAAGAGCCTACACATATATATATTATCGATATATATACATATACATCGCATTTATGACCCAAGATGCACCCAATGGCTGCTGCAGTAACTGGTTCTTAGTAACAGTTGTCAGGAGGCAGAGACCAAAGTAACCATGGCAACTAGGAGAGCTCTGCCTGGTTTCCACAGTAACCGACTGTGGTCCAGGCCACCCGGAAACCGAAGCTGCCATCTTTGTAACTCGGGGCAGTGTGATGAAAACGGCAACTGACTCCCACCTCCCTGCAATCCCCAGTGCTGGTCGGCGAGGCAATCGGAAAATCAAGGCCTATGGATCCATTTTATAACAAAATAAACTCCTACTCATTAAATACAGAGTACACAAAACCGGGGCTCATATATATATATGTATATATATATACACACAAATTGTACCCTATGGGTCATTAGTTGTAGAGGCAGATATGGATACAGGCAAGAATAATCATGTGATTACAGTTCTTATTAAAAAAAAACCTCCCAAAATGGGACAAATGTGTATTATGGATTGACAAAGGTGTGATAAATTTTTCATACAGCTATAGACTAGTGATAGCCATATACGTTCCTAAATGAGGCTTTTACAAGGAGAATAATGGCTTTTAGGGCTGTAGAACAGTGTGAGACCCTCATACCCTCTGAGCTCCTACACGGGAAGACCTGGGTGGTATGTTACAGGGGTAGCTGATTCTGATGAGACGTGTGAACAATGTCACTAAAGGTCAAGCACAGCTTAGTTGGCAGCCAAGCTGAGTTTGCTGGGCAAACGTGAGCTGGACCAAAATATGCGAAGTCATATGCCATTGCCCCCTCGTCTGTCCACACGTTCTAGCTGGGGCATGCTAATGCATGTATGATGTGCCACGCAATGTTTCCATAAGCAATAATCACGCCTCGGATAGACCTCATTGGCTATGATACCGCCATGTCGCAAAGCTTGTGTCACGGTAAGTTACTCAAGTTGACTTCTCAATGAACAAGTCGACCTTTAGTGAATAGACCTCTGGGAGTTAGTAAAAAGGTAGAGTAGATGCTAAATGAACTGCGGCGTTTGACTAGAACCTTTATACCTGAGACTAAGCAGGCGAGATATATTAGCAGACGCCAGACCTTCTAATATTTCAAATGGCCAAAAAGGGGCAAGCGGCAGAATAATAATGAGAATATTTGTTACTTTGCGACCAAATGATAACTAGATGACTGATTAAACCATCTAGGGCTGAAGAACACTGTGATACTCATACCCAGCAAACATCAGGGGGGAACACAGAGATGGAGGTGACTCTTGGAATAAGGATTCAGAGACTAATATCTATAGCGTGTAGCGCTGTGCATCCCTGTGGCATTAGAAGAGCTTATTTACATACTCGTCTTGACATGACTAGTTCTGACAAAATCAGGCCTACACAGAGCAACGAAACCTGCCACCTGAATGACCGAGCAATCGTGTGGATCTTCATTTCCACGGAACTAATGTGATGTTAGATGAACTGGCAGCTCCTACTAACCCGGGCACCTCTGGAGCCGGGCAGTCTCATTGCCCCTGGGGACATACGCAGCTAAAGCCTCCACCCAGAACCAAGAGTCTGGCACCTCCGGGGCACACGGACGCAGTGAGAGATAACTGCACTCGGGTTCCCCCTGTAACAAGTATATCGTTAAGAGTGATAATTAACGGGGGAGTGTGAGCTCTGGCAGGGAAATTACTGGGTAACGGCACAACGCTAATTAGTCTGATTCGTTAATAAGCGCGTGGCACCGGCCCTTTAAAAACATGGGAAGGGAGGGGGGGGGTCGGGTCTCAGGCCTCAGCTGAGCCGTGTTTTTCACAGATTGGTGTACACTTTGTGTTGCACAAACACACGCCTGTACACTAATACACATACACAAGCTCACTGAATGCATGGAGCTATATGCTAATACGCCCATTAATAGCACACAATCTTACACCAGTATATAAAATACCCACACCTCTGTAAACAAATTAATTTAGTACTCCAGCTATAGCAGACTACAGTCCCCATGATGCTTTGCTGTTCCTACGCCATTGGTCCTTCTCAGACAGGTTGATATAGACGATCTTGCCTATAAATAATGCCAAGGTGACATCATTAATAAGTTCAGCCAATTGGGCCAATAATACTAAACAAGGCAAAACGCCTCTGGCAGACAACATCTATTCAAGTCCCGTCCAAACCACATAGATAACCGTAGATAGAAGGAGCATAGTAAAGATCCAGCAATGGTGTAACTGCTGCCTAAAGGCTTTGTTAAACCAGACATCTAGTGGCTATGTGTGGAACTGCAACTAATGACCTGGAATCAGGGTAGCCCAAGGGCAATATCCTCCCTGCCCGCTCTGCTTACCAGTCCTTCCCTGCTTTCATTGCAAAAAGTAGACAGCAAAGTGCTTTATGTAAAATGAAGCATTCTTAGCGTGACGCCACGCTGTATAGAATGGACTGCCAGATGACATGTACATTAAAGCTCAGAGCACCAGATGGGTGAGCGAGTCTCAGTGAATACTCAGCGGGTTAATCAGTGTTCACAACACAATAAACATTGTCAAAACAATAAACGTGGCTGAATGTTGTTTTTTAAAATCAAAATAATTGTTATATGCGAAACACCCCATTACACGAAGCAATGCTATACCCCCCCACACACACACACACCCAAATCCTTGATGACAAAGGCGTCTGTACATCTTGGAACACACATAAATGCTATGCCAATTCTAAAATAGACCCATAGAAATCATAAAATATGCTAGATTGGTCCGAAAAGGCCATACCCACGTACAGACAGGCCTGTCCTTCCAGCTATTGTCGAGCAACTCCTATCATATTCAGCCAAAAAAAAAAACAGGCTTCCTTAGGCTAGTCAAACATGGTAGGAGCTGTAGTTTATTAATGGGACCTGTGCATCCACTGTACAAAACTGCCTATACGTTTGCCATACTGAAATCCACAGAGGCACCCTTTTGCGCATTGTGATATAGTATGACTAATGCCACCACAGTGCAGATGCATGCGCAGACTGGTGCATCAAATAATAATATGCACCCACATCAAAGTGTTAAAATGTCAACCGAACTTCCTGAATCTGAAGTTCGTCTGCTCATCCAGTGTTATCGTCTCCTTTGTGGGTTTTTTTTTCATTTTTTTTATGCCAGCCCCATTTCTCCTTTTTTTTTTTACCGTGTATTTTTTCGGAGCCTGTTAGGCAAGGCCGAGTCGCTCCATGAAAAATACGATTTCAATGGATTCGAATTTAAGAAATTGCCTTTTAATACACTACTATCCGAACTGCATTCTTTAACTGTGGCTGATCCAAAAAAAATCCTACCATCATCACCATCATCGATCTACTAATACCTAGAGGAGCTTGCGTCTTTACAGTGGATATTTGGGAAGAGGTTCATAGAGCAGACCTTTTTCATTTTCTTAAAAAACATTGTTTTATCAGATTTATAAGTAGCTGCATAATGACATCACACACTGATGTCACCCCCTAAGTATCCTTTCAGGGAAGGTTTGTATGCACAGCTGGAGATGTTTTCTACATTTTGACAGAAACCTTTCTATACTGACATTCCCTGATTGGGTTTTTTGTCCGCTGATGCCATCTGACCCCGATAACATCCCCTGACATTCCCGTGTGTCAACTTAAAAGAGACCCGTTCTAATCTTCCATTAAACACTAAGCCCCTGCCTAAAGGAAAAGCAAAGTTCATTCATTGTCAGTGGCCATAGACCATGCCGTCGTAGACTACATATCCATTTTGAAGTCTATACTTAAATATGGAAGTATCAAAATATACAGAATAGACACGAGAAGACATGTTTAAGTTATATGTGTATATATAAAATATGTTCATAATACCCACCCACCCATCTCTGCAGAAATATGTCTCCTGATTTCCTTCCAGGAAATTCATCAACGTAAGATCTTAGTGAAATATACGTGTGTTTCTCTATGTACCAGTGATTAAGAACACTTCCTGATCAAGAAGTTACTGGACGTTCCTAAAGGAAGCCAAGCATCCAAAGGAAACCGACTTCATCCAAAATGTAACACGTTTTGTTATTGTTTTAATAACCCCTATTTAGTTTTCTATTGTTACACAAGACATTTGGATATGTGGGATAAGTTTTATATATTTTTTGGTGGAATATGTTTTATATTCTGTCCTTTTTTTTAGATATTTGCGTAATTCTTTTTTTTTGTTACAGTTTATATTTGGTCGCTCTTGTGCCACCATTTAAAAAAATATTTAAATATATTTATATTATATTATTACATATATAAATAAAGCAAGTACCCTGGACACCCTATTTAACCACAGTGGGGGTGCGAGTGTCCACCTCTTCTACAACCCCATTTCTGGTAAGTTAAGTCCTTTGGGATGGGTATGGAGATCACCAATTTCCCTCATCCCATATGCAGTGGGAAGTATGGCATAAATTGAGCCTATGAGGCTGCCATGTAATTAGACCACAGTCAGTCTTCAGTTACTAGAGTTGCTTGTCTAGTCCACCATGCACCTTCCCCACCCTTCCAAGCAGTCTTCTCTCACTGCTAGTTATTTTGCATTAAGTGCTTTGCCAAATGATGCCGACCACTAGAACATGATGTCATATCCAGATGCTTCCTGCATGGCTTTACAAAGAAGTGTGAAGGAGTGATGTGAAGGCATGTGATGTAGGAAGCTAACCTCTTGGTCCATTGCACACAGGAGGTCTGTTTGGGGAGATCATAAATTCTCACCAGTTGGTCCGCAACTGGACGCATTGAGACCTTTCCTCAGATATGGACCTTCTTCGATTGTGTAAGACTACATATGATTTAGACAGTATTCTGGATCATGAGTTTATCTATAATATAGACTGCCTTCTAGTATGTGAGACTACCGATTTTAAGACCTATTAATCATTGGAAAAGTAATTTTGCTCACAGTAAGGGCAGTTCATCATTCAATACGTAAGGTGTCTTCTAATGAATAAAAAAAGTTGTCTAATGAAACTGACTTGCAGTGAGCAATGATTCGTTTCAGTGGGTTTTATTACTTCACGGAGAGGGTGGTGGATACATTGAACAGTCTTCCTGCAGCAATGAAAAAGATTTAAATAGTGCATGAGTTCTTAAAATGTATGGAATAGGCATAAGGCTAATCTGAACATAAGACTAGACCAAGGCGGAATAAAGTTGGAGGTCTTCCAGCAGGTAGAAAAAGGCAGACTAGATGAGCCAAAGCGCTCGTACCTGCTGTCAAATTGAGTTTTTTGATTTCGATGAGTAGGCCAAATTACATTGGCTATAACCATACTCCGTCGAGTGATACTGCTCCCTGGTGACTGTGTTTAGCATACACTGTGCCACATCGCCATACCTATTTGACATGACCTTGCGGTGAGTGAAACTGATTTTTTAAATGAGCAAGACTGTTTCCCATTGTGACAGTCCTCTTCTCGGTCAATTAAATGTACCGGTAACGAAAGCCACCGACTTCCTACACCTTCTAACGAGTATATGAACATTTCCGCTGACTCCCAGAATGCACAGCCGTCTTTCTGCATGTGAGTGTGCCCTCAATAAGTCAAATGCCAGCCATGCCACATGATCAGAATAAATAATTTCAGATTTCTATCCTGTCTCGAGTTTTCACAACAACGCTTCGACGGATTAATGAGGATGCCTCCTGCCGAGTGAGTGTGCCCTCCAGAGAGTAGAAAAGCTTTCCGCTGAGTGGCTTGTCTTTGTAGGTAACGTTGTAGGTTGAATATTATGGAATGATTGGAGACTCCATAACTCCCAAGGTTTAGAATGTCCATTGAGGGGCACTTTTGTTTTATGGAGTATGGGTAGAGTCATGGAAAGAAGTGGGGCTTTGCTAAGACTTCTTATGTGACTTTGTGACAATAGATTTTTGATAAAGTCATTTGTATCCTAGGTATGAAGGTATTCTTACTGGCACGATTTCACAATTTTCACGTTTCTGCTGTTTCTATACGCGTTATTGTGACTTTTAGGGCTGCAGAACCCTGTGATACCCTCATACCTCAGTGTAGGCATATCATTGGAGTTAGCCCTTCAAAGATATATTAACCAAAGATATTAGGAGAGATAGCCAAGATTTAACCAAAGATATAGGAGAGCTGCACAAGCCGCGACTCCAATTTAAATAAGTAGAGCTAAAACAATGGCGGTAGCACCAGTTACTAAGGGTCTTGAGTTTTTCTTCTCCATACATAGAAGAGGTGCTCTTTCACTAAGACAAAACACAACTTGCGCTCTTTAGCATTTAAGATACAAACAGAGCACACCTAAGGTTCTTCCCTCTCTATGTCTAATCACATATAAACAATGAGGATACTTTTTTTCCAGTTTCTATGGCAATAACCAATCAATGTCTCCTTCTGCGTCATATGACAATAAAGAGTTCCCATCAAAATTTTATACGAAATTTATTGAATAAATGTTACGAATGATGTTTCTAATGTTGCATCTAGTTATAGCAGAGCGGGTAGAATAATTTATTTAAATAATTTTAATATAGAAAATAGAAATTTTCCTGCTCTCATTGTGAACAGCGAGGCTGAAGGTCCCCTTTCCCCACTCCTCTTACAGCTAATAATAAATTATCACATATTTTTCAGGACTTAGAATATCTCCCAAGTTGGGTGAGCGATACTGCCGTTGAGCGAGTGGCACTATTTCCCATCGAGTGACTGTCTCTTCCAACTCATCCACCTTGTCTAGTACGACATGAGACGATCACGAAAACCAATTAAAAGGCAGTTTGGGGGACATGGCTGTCCTACACCTACAGGAGCTATCGGTCTCTGTGAAGATCCTAGGATTGAGTAATATAAAGCAAATGAGATTTGTCTTTCGATATGGGCATCTGAAGAAATCATTGGAGTGGGCCTTCTTCGTACACAAATCAATGGGAAGAATCAAGGATGTGGCCCTTCACCTTTTCTTGGGAAACAACTCCTGCTACTCTCAGCAAGTGCCACAGAGGGCTGGCCTTGACTCTCTAAAAGCTAGTTTACATTACATAGATCCAGGTACGGGAATAATTTCACTGCGGACATAGCAGTCAGTAAAATCACTGTCAAGGTGTGAAATCGCTTTTCAAAATATACCACTGGGTAATATTTCTATACAAATACAGAGTTTAACATCAGAAGAAGAACCTACTGGCCCATTCACGCTGACCATTTCCTAGACAGGACATACTGTATCTTATAGCCCCTTCCAGGCATCCTTCCATCCTTCTTTCACTGGAAGGCGATTTCATGCATCCACCACTCTGTACATAATGTTTCACTGAGCAAGCGATATCTCATGGGTGTTCTCCGGCAAAGGAAATGGATCTGATTTTCAATAAATTAAAAATCACCCCATAATTATCGAGATTGTCTCTGAATGCAAAACTATGGCTCCTGTCACTTGACTGTCTGTCAGTAAACAAGTTTACCTTTTACTATACGAGACAATGAATGAGGATGACCGCCTTCCAATAAAAGAGAGATTTGTAAAGTCTACCAGAAAGAGAGGCCACCAAGGAGGTAAGACAAGCATTCACTGAATAATGGCTGTTCTCCATATATGTTTGTTCTTAAATCATTATCTATCTATCTATCTATCTATCTATCTATCTATCTATCTATCCATCTATCTATCCATCTATCTATCTATCCATCTATCTAGTAATATCGCTATATATATATATATATAATCGTTATCTATCTATTTACCTACCTAGCAACCTATCTATTTGTTATATTACTAAACATGTATGTAGATGACATTCGACATGCTAACACATTTTGACACAAAGAAAAAAAAATCACATAAAAACATATCCGGTCATTCCATATATACTCTGTCTGCAGCGCAATTATTTTCTAACATACTAGATAAATCGAGAGATACGCAGACAGACAGAAAATTCATACACAAATGTATAGACAGAACATGCATTAATGAGGACAGAAAACATGCCTTTAGAAATAAGTACACATCTGTACCTACAAACATATATAGTATAAAAACAAAAGATAGATGGACACTCGTATAAATATATACATTATGCATGCTCTCGTTCACACAGATCGTAATCTCCTAACCTACTCTAACATACACAGAGTAATATGCGTGTGCATGAAAGGACACAGACACACATATGTGTGCAGTATAAGGAAACACATTTGTGTGTGTAAATGATCTGTTTTCCACCCTGTCTTCCAGCGCACATATTTATCTGTATATACATACATAGATATACATACATTATTACGTGCACATATATGCACACAGACACGTAACGAAAGGTATAGTGATCCCGTGCAGATAAATAAGACCAAATGGCAGGTTCCTCACCTTACTGCGTGGATATTTCTCCCGATATGTGTATTTTTTAAATTATTTTTGAGCGATTTGGGACGAATAGCTTGTCACCGATTCTCCCTTACTAGCCGACTTGCGCCAGGCATGATCCCACGGGGGTAGAGGCTTTTGGCCCAGGTCCCGCCTCCTGCGCTTGACAGCACAGGGTTAACCGCTGTCCAAATATTACAGCTGGCCTTTATTAGTAGGATGATAGTCCACTTCGCCTGGTTGCCGCGCAGTAGCCAGCTTCTGTTTTAGTAGATTTCAGCTCCGTACCGGGGTGGTAGCCTCTTGCCGTAGCTGCTCTCTGTGGCTCTGTACTAGTCCAACAGCCAATTTCACAATGACACAGACTCCTCTAAGCTGTAATTCTACAACACCAGGCCAACCACAGGTCTATAGCCTCCTTCGCTTAGGCTTTCATTAGTATATTAGCCCCTATGGGATTTGTGCCAGCCACAGGACGGTAAACAGTCCTTTCCGACGCTAACCCTGTTTGCATTCTGCTGGGTTTGCCGCGTAGTCTTCCTCTTGTAGATGCTCTGCAGATTGCTGGCCACTTTGAGATGCTGCACAAAATTGTTAGTGGTATTGGCTATTCCTTAGTCACAAGATGGAAGACACCAAAAATGTTTGTATCCTGGTGGCCCCACTACAAGTTGGTAGCCATCTCCCACTCAAACGATCTCTGGAATAACAACCTTTGCTGGATCTCTGACAGCCAGGGGTCAGTGACAGCTACACCGGATTTACTGCTAGTCCTTGCCACAGGATAATATCGCTCTTGCCCCCGATTTTCGAACAGATCAGCCGTTCCTTTACCTATCTCTCCAGATGACCGATCACCTTGTGTATGTCAGTAGCCTCTGACAGTATCCGTGACGGGTCTCTCTCCAAGGTGCTAGCCCAGCGTGTCTCTGGTTTTTTTCTTGGTGCACCTGTTAGGTAGCCACTCTGGTGTATTAACAGCCCCCGTTATCCCAATGACTGATATATGTAACCCTGACATCCAGCATGGTAACCACTGTCGCAATGGTGTGACAGGGATCAAGCCAGGCATAAAAACATCACTAGCCACACTCAGGAACAGACTTGCCAAATTCCTGACGGATCTGTCTGCACACTGACCTTTATTACTGAGTTCTATTTACAAAGTCCCCCTCTCCACACCTTCACTATCTGCCTGCTCCTAATGTCTTGTTTTCCCTGTCTCAGTCTTCTCGTCATTCCTCTCCCGTCAGTCTCTTTTTTTGTGAAGCGATTCTAATTTCCTTAGATTTTCTGTCTGTCTCTCCCACCAGTCTGTAGATCCATATGCCTCTTTCCTGCGCCTTTCCCCTCTCTACCCTTTTTCCACCTTTTCCGAGCCTCCTCTTAATCCATACCCATCTCTCCGTCTCTCCTCGCAGTCTCTCGCATTCCTTCTCCCTCCTTTTACCTCTGTATCTATCTATCTATTGCTATCTGCTTCTCGCTGTGATCTCCTGGATTTCTCTCTCTACCCCTGGTCTTCTCTCTCCCTTTTAGCCCTCTGAATATCTCTCCTTTTCACAGACTCTGATGTATCCAGCTGATTCTATTCTTGCTATATTTTTTATCCCATGTAAAGAAATAACAAAGAAATAAATGAGAGATTCTGTGGCCGTTTCGTTCTCCCTCTCTCTGCCCCTCCTCCGTCTCTCTCCCTCCCTCCCTTTCTCCTTCTCTCTCTCTCTTTTCCTCCTTCCCTCCCCCTCACAATATTTAACCCTCTCGCAGATCTTGTCTCTTCTCCATCACTTTTTCCTTATTATTCCTCCTTACTTTCAGTGTTTCTCTCTCTGTCATCTCCCACTCTCCCCTCCAATCTATATTCTGCTTCACTCCATCTTTCTTTCCTCCCCATACACTTCTTCCATTTCTCCCCTTCCTCAGTCCATCTTTCTATCTCCTCCCTTTTTCTCCTTTTTTACCCGCTCCCCCTCTCTCTCACTCCATCTTTGTCTCTCATTTCACCTACCTCTCTCCTCCTCTCTTTATATAAATATTTCTGTCTCACTCCATCTTTCTCCCTCCTCTCTCTGTCTCTCTCACTCAGTCTCTCTCTCTCACATTCTGTGCATCCACCATTAAATCTCACCTGAGGGCAGTATATGTATATATTTATATATGGGGCAGCTCAGGAAGGGATTGCTAAATACAGGCTGGGCAAATAACTCACCTATGTATATGTATAGTTCAGCACAATTATCAATCGATCTTTCTATGTGTTTGGGGTTCTCCATCCCTCTATATGTATACTGTATGTGTCTCGCAGATGTATAGGAATTTATATATATATATAGTTTTCAGGTATATGTATCTATACACATATATACATTTACATACAGTGCATAACATGTATATACATCTATAAACATCCTATAAATCCTCCTTATTTGGAGTACATACTGGTATACGCATACAACCCCTCCTCTCTCTCTCTCTCTCTCTCTCTCTATATATATATATATATATATGTATGTATATATGCGTGTATACACTGTTTTGTCGCCCTACCATACCCATACCCTGCGACTTGCTATGTATACATCAGTCCCTCTGATCTAAAATATATCTTTGTATGTTTAACAAGGGGTTCATGCGTGTTTATGTTGGCACATGAACTCCCACACATGCAGGCCTACTAGTGCCAGTTGCCCATGGGTTCTTATTCTCTAATTTACTTGCCCTAGAGGTGCCAAGCTCTTTATCTTGCTATGTCCTAGAGGTGCCAGGCTCAGTGCGGTGACAGATGGCAGGGGGTGATGTGAGCAGGATGGATACAATCCAGAGTGACTCCCACAGTACAGGGACATAGTGACTCAGTGTCACCTCACCAGTAAATATCTCCGAAGACGGGCGTTATGTGCCACCATGCCAGCAGTGCCACAGAGTGTGCCCAAACACAGAAATCCAAGGTTGACATAATGACACAATGCAGATATCTTTTTGCACATGTGTACTTATATTGCATACATGTGTATGTATTTCTACGTATGCATGTACTGTATCTGTGTACGGTGTGTGTATCTACCTGATTGCCTCTGTATGTATGGATGGGACTGACTCATTAGTGTACGCTGGTGTTTCTGCCTGTGCCTTCCTGTGTCATAAGGTTACAGCTTAAAATATTAAACCATCCATCAGATGTCAGGAAATTAGAGAAAGGGAGGAAAGCTATAGCCATGGGCCAGTTCCATAAAGCAATATATTCACCAGCGCATAGAGATGTACGAGACAAAATGCATTTACTATGACACAAAAACAGTTGCCAGATGAACCGATACACAAATCACATTGTAGAGTCCCTCATGACATCAGATACATGTTGTTACACATATTACAACCCTCTGCCCATTACATACATGTATACAGTGTATAATATATAGTATTTATAATATGTAGTATTCATGAAATGCATAGAGCATGTAATCTCATGTCTATCAGGTGGGATCAGAATTGTGGCATACCTCCTAACATTAAAGAGGAGGAAAAAGAAGCAACTGGATTTGGATCCCATAGAACATATCACCAGAGCATCACTTTATAGGGCCCAAATCCCTCTGCCCCTCGTTCTTCCCCGATGTCCCTATTTTCTAGGCGCTCAGAATGTTTGCTGGGTATGAGGGTATTACACTCTTTACAACTACAAAAGTCACCATAACAGGGGCGTAACTAGAAGCCTCAGGGCCCCGGTGTGAGAATCTGTTAAGGGACCCCCCACCCCAACCCAATCTACCCCCTTCTCACACCATCTACCCCCTTCTCACACTATCTACCGCCCTCTCTCCCTTCTCCACTATCTCCCTCACTCCTACCCCTTTCACTATCTACCTCTCCCTACCCCCCCTTCTCACTATCTACCCTCTCCCTACCCTCCTTGGGTAGGTCACTTACTGTGCAGTCCTGTGGTGGAGGCACGAGGCCTCTGTCTCGCTGTTCTGCCGCGGTGCGCACAGCTTTACTGCTGAGCGACTGCATATGACGTCGCTCAGCGTGAAGCTCCGGCACCTGAGACAGACGCCTCACGCTCCCACCACTGCAGTCGGGGCAGCGCTGAGGCAGGCGGCAGGGAGCAGAGGTGACAGAAGGGCGCCGAGCAGTTGCTGAAAACGACCGCTCGGCACACTTTGGGCCCCTCTGACTGGCAGAACTCCAGGGCCCGGTCGCAGTTGCGACCCCGGTAGTTCCGCCACTGTACCATAATGTGAACAGAGACAGCAGAATATAGATTTATATAATAAACCACATACATTATTCTTCTTTTAAACTTCATACTGGCCTACAAAAAGAACTATTCAGGTCACCAAGGCACATAAAAAATCTTGGTCAAGCTCCTGCCAGTCACTTTGGTCACTTTATATTTTGGTAGGTATGCAAGAAGGGGCTTGTGACGAAACCCTCCATCACTGGGGCCACTGGAGAGGCCTGACAGCCAGCCTCCTCCCTATCGACAATGGGCCCTGACTTCTGTGGCTACCCCCAGCAGTATATCATCCCATCACTTGCTGAGGGGATTATCTCTGGCAGACAGCCAGGATCTGCAACCAGGGAGTGACCACCATTGTTTTAGCTTAATGTTGGATAAGTCAGTCCCCCCCCCCAGTTCCACCACTACAGACATTTACCCCGGCCAAACCTTGGAACTGATTTGGGCCAGTAATAGATAGTGGAGGTTGGAACCCTATTGTATTGTTAACCCCGTTACTGCCCCTGTTGTCTCTGGGAGGCAGATTAAGGGGGCAATTTGTATCCCAATATCTTGTTTTATGCAAGTGTGTGTTTTGCTGGATATATCCAGCCCTGTGTGTGAAAAATAAAGCAGTCTTCATTTTGGTTTTACCCTACACTGAGTCTCGGCTAGTGACTGGGAAACCGGGGAAAGAGTGTGGTGTCCCAGGCTAAGGAAGCACAAGTCAGCGGAGGTAGTCGGTCGGACTATCCAGCTCCGTTACAGGGCTGTCCCACCCAAACAGGGATATACGAGACATATACCATTGGTTGCTATGATACGACAAATTATGTACATAAAACTTTATACAGTTTAACAAACAGTTCTATTATTGTCGACTCTGAGAGTCTATACTCACGTCTCGCAGCTTGGGTAAAGGTAAATGTTTTTTTTTCTGAGCCCTTTAGGATTACTAATGATACAGAACAGGGCTGCACTCTTTCCCCTTTTGTTCTTTCTTTGGAGCTGCTCCATCAGTCAATCCGTGCTAACCCAGGCATCAGGGGCATAACAACAAAGGGCTTCAATCACAAACTAGCCCTGAAATATGTACTGTAGATTATTCTCGCTAAATTTCCTTCCTTTATTGGATCAGAAGATAGATCTAAACAGATGGGATTCCTTTAATGTCTCTTGGTTCGGAAGGATTAGCATCCTTAAAACGACAGTATGCCCCCAAAGTATTGTACTTGTTCCAGCCTGTTTCTATTCTGGGTTTTTTTGTTCAGAAATTAGGGTCCATGTTTATAGAATTAGTTTGGAAAAGGGTGAGAACGAGACTGCAGGCGATGTTATCTTACCGTCCCTTACAAGTACTCCGTGGCATGCCACCACTCATGTGTTGTGGAGTGGACTACACTTCCCCATGTAAGATTTGGGTGTCTAGAGAAAATAGCTGGTTTGCTTATCCTATGTCGTCCTTAAAATGGGTCTTAGGGGGAAGAGAGGCTGCCTCTATTGTACTCCTATATATCGCTCCTACCCTTTTTCTTTGGGACAAGTTCAGTCTTAGTTCACCCAATTCTCCTCTCCCTGTATTCAGCTTCTCAACGATCCTTTAGTGCACCTGGAGTGGACACTAGCCATCTTACCTGTCCCTTCCTAGGTTGCTTTCATACTAGTGGCCAGTGGCACTGTTGGATAAATATCCATATTATCAATTTTTGTATATTGTTAAACAACTTGAGGATGTTGGACCATTAGATAGACCATTGACTTCTTGGGAGAATTGGGTGGTTGGTGACAATAATCACTCCTATCTTCTGTGGATTCTATATACGGAAGTTATATAGTTATAAGTTATATAAGGAGCTACTTTACTGTATTATACAAGGCTTTGGGAGAGGAGCTTGGGCATCACTTTAACAAGGCTTTGGTATCCACTAAAGCATAGGTATAGTATAGATGAAATATTTTTTATTAGATTAAATATTTTTGAAGATGGTACAGAACCTCCTGCATCGTATCCATCCTAAGTTATCCAGGAAATGTTGATGCTGCCTGAGTCAATGGGGGGTGTCATAATGTATATATATATATATATATATATATATAGTATATACAGTATGTACATCATAATATTTGGGAATGTAATTTTTGGTGGAGGTACCTAGAGTTTGTCGGCTAGTAATAGGGGATTTTTTTTACCTACACCCACTAAAATATTGCTAAACCACATGCTTACTACCATGAGAAAATGAGACAGTATCCTCTTTTGTAACCCTTTGCTAATGGCAAAGGCCACCTATGGCGTATGTTTCTAATAGCATTTCTAATGGGCACTTGCCATGCAGCCACCAATGCCTGCCAAACTTACCCACAACTAAAATTTCTGCGATGTTTTCAAAAAACCTTCTGTGTTGCCTAGGATATTTTGGTTGTATCTGTATCTTCAGATTACAAAAATACCCTACATGCAAAGGTTTTTGGTTTTATGGATATTACAGCGTACACATTGGAACATGCATGTATATTGACTTTGGATGTGTTACTAGGCGTATGTAGTATTTGGAGAGGTTTAGCAGCCCCTCATTTCATAATATAGATGTACATAGTTTTGTGAAGAAGACAACACTGGGCACTTCATTAGGATCACTTGGACACTTGTAACGCAGCCATTTGACCATGAACCACTGTCAAAGTTAGCCTACACAAAGTTTCAACAAAATAATTTGTGGGGAAAAAAGGTTAACATAATTAATTGGCTTACTGACATCAATATTGTTAGTGATCAGGAGTCTCCATAAATAGGGGGATTTCAGGGACCACCATGTTTCGAGGTACCCAACAATTCTCCAAAATAAGCACAAGGTCTGTGCAACTTCTTTTGTGAGGTGGAAGGTAGACATCTATGTGCAAACAATCGACATCAGATGCTGTAAATATGGCATCATCAGATGGGGCATATGAATCTGATGCCAGAATAATGTAAGCTTCTTCATAGCGAAGAAGTACACCATTTATAAAAAAAACCATGTTTTTTTATCCCTCTATAACCCATTACCCTACCTAAAGTTCCCACTATCCAAGCACCAAACCAGTAGAATGTTTATGTTCCAAGAGGAACACAATGTATCGAGAATCATCAATTTACAGTGCCATTGAAGCGCGTTGCTGCGGTTTATTTAGGATGTACCAGAATTCCTAACAGACGTCTTGGCACAACTTTAAGGGCTTACCGGTACAAGATCAGGTCTCTGTGATCTGTTCTGCAGAGTCCACCCATGCATTTTTAAGGGGACACCATGAAATTTTAACTATATGCCTTAAGATACATAGGATGGCTGGAGTGCCTTTAATTGAATAAAAACCTCATATAGTTACAGCATCAGCCATATTTTGAAGGACACGTATAATTTTTACATATTGCTGACCAACCCAGATAAAGTGCTGCCCTGCAGTTTGGGGGATGTATGGGGGATGTACAACTGACTAACTGCTTCCCTTCCATAAGTCTATACGTCCCACATACTACAGGGCAGCACTTTACCTGTGCTGGTCAGCAATATGAAAACCTTATAATGTCCTGGAAAACATGGCCGATGTGGTCACCCTAGTCAAAGACAACCTATAATAAGCAGTGATGGACAGCCTCTACCAATGTATATGAAAGATTTAAATGGTCTTCTTACTCTCAAAAGCCCATAGAATTTTTGCAAATGGTCAACTATATGTGGAGAAGGAGACTCTAAATTACAGTTCCAGTGAGTCCAGTGTGGTCTGGCCAGGAACACTCCCTTGTCTTAATCCCCAAGATTACGTTTTATAGCCGTACATCCCTGCAGTGTTTAACGTGCCCCATACAATTCAGCGTGGCTTATGCTCTACGTAGTCCCTCTCTAGGTTCATCTTTCTGAAATAGTCTTATTTCCTGCCATTGATGGCCTGGGATTAAAAACTGGCCCAACCATTAAAGAACACCAGCCTCTGGCTATTGTAATTATACAGTAAATTATGTGCAGTTGAAAAATAGGTGCCAGCCCAGCAGCCCATTGGGTATTTGATCTGCATGGCCAGTCCAGGTCTGTTTCAAACACTCACTCTACCTGTACGGTGTTCCATCGCCCCGTAATAACAACAGGGAAATGGTGACTTATAACAGCTCCTACAACAGAACCCTGTAGCTATAGGACTCTAAAGACAGTTAATGCAAAAATCAACAAGCCCATACATCAGCCTGCAGTAGGGAAGTATATCTCTGATGGATAAGATGTCATTTTAGTAAGATAAACATTCTTGTTTTGTTTTATGGTATATTCTCCCTATAGAATGGAGGTCTGACCTCCTGACACACAGCTCTGTCAGTTACAGTGCATTTTGCCTGTTTGTTACACATTTTTTTTTATTTGGTGGGAAAAATCAATTTCTAAGAAGATGCCAGGAATTCCCAGAATACCGACTTCACCCGGCAGTTATTAGGGCATTCCTTAAACCCGTTGAAGTAACAAATATTTATAATATTCTTTAGAATGCATTTATATTTGAGTTTCATAATGGTTTTCCATCTGCTCTGCGTTCATGTTTCAACTCAACAAATTCTGTTACATCCATATGACATGGGTCTTCAGATGACCTTCTGCACGGGTGCATAAATGCTCCTGGTCAGTGTACGAAAAGTGACCTGAGGATTTCTGTCCCTCATGGACATCTTCTTTACAGGTATTTTCTTCAGTATTTGCGACAATGATTTTTCTACACTTTGCGCAAGACAGAGGGTGGCTAGAAGAATGTTCTCTGAATTTAAAGGTACCAGTGCCAGGGTCTCACGTCCGAATATGATATCACCTAGAGGCTAGGTGGGTGGCAGCGTGACATCTTTGGGGTTCTGCAGGGTCTCTAGCCCATTTTGCAATTGGGTACACTAATTTGGAAACTGTAGAGTTACTGGGCCAACCAACAACTTGGACACAGGCCTGTTGGCACCTATCATTAATAATAGAAGTAAGAAGGGTATAAAATTTAGAATGAAGTTTGTTTTTTTTTTAGTAAGGGAATGGGAATACTATATAAACTGCTTGGCTCTGCTGTCAAAATCTAGTACCTTAGTTTAATATAGTGTCGCTACTATTTCTAATATACGGTAATTTAAAGACTCTCTAAATGTAAACTTACTAGAACAAAAATTATTCCAGACCAAAAGTGGGGTTTAATTAGCTATAAACAATGTTTTGTCTCCCCAGGCCAGCGTTCTTTATGGTATATGTAGTTGTAACTTCCCATTATTTGTTTGAGCCAGATTCTCAAAATAATGCTACAGGGGCAACAGTCATTGTGTCTGTATAGCAGGACCGAAATGGGGCAATAACTTGGAGATGTTTGATACAGCAAAAAAGATTTGGAATACCAATAGTTAATCCTGTTTCTATAGAAAGGACAATAGCCACACATGCGGATATTTGTTAAGAATATAACCATGAACACTAAGTAGGTGGATAGGGTTCCCAACTTCAGTGGATCAAATGCTCCTAATGAAGTGCATAGTGTTGTCTTCTTAAAAAAAAACTATACTTTTATATTTTGAAATGAGGTCCTGCTAACCCGCTCCAAGTACTACACACGCCTAGTAACACATTGAAAGTCAGTATACATGCATATTGCTATTTGTGCGCTGTAATACCCATAAAACAAAAAACCTATGCATGTAGGGTATTTCCTACCCCACTGCCCTCCCACTTCCCCATTAAAAATAGCATGTGGCCCACAAGAGGGGCTCCAGGTAACCTGAGACAGAACGTTCCTAGGTATGTATATGACACAGTAACCATCATGGGGTTCTGAGGCAAACACGTCCCTTGCCCCATTGTTAATCCTCTCCGAATGTCAGTTGAAGAATAGTCTCCATGTTGAGGAAGCCATGCTGGTTTTCCTACTGCTTTGTGAAGTTGCTCTTATACACCAGGCTAGGAGTAATGGCAGTCAAAGTGCACTTCAGAGAGTTTACTGCTCAAGGAAAATGTCTCAGGAACTCTTTCTGTGGAGAGGGGGCTCAGGTAACACCGCTACATGACCCCTCATTAGTGGCGCACAGCTCGCATGGACATGCCAAGGCTCTGTGCGTGTTGGTGTTTGTCTATATGTTAGTGTGTGTTAGTTATAGTAGGGGACACTTGGCTTTACACGACTCTCAGCCAGAAGGTACCAGCCCTCCCCTGGTGATGATTTATTTTTCAGGTTTAATTCCCCCCCCCCCAAAGGTGTTGTGTATTGCTGTCACACATTCAAAATGTTTGTGCATTCGTTTTTTCAATTCGTCAGCACGGCACAAAAAAATAGGTTCCGTCCAGCTGGTGCTGATAGAATCATTATCCTTCTCAACAATAAATTGACACACTAAGCTTTTCACAGTAAACTGTCATTCGAGAACCTAAAATAACTTGATTACTGGGGATATGTGCGAGGTGTGACATTATTTTGAGGCAGTTTCTGTAAAAATTCAGGAAATTTCTCTATTTTCCAGGACAACTTTTAAGGAAATTGCAGATGAAATACTTGACAATTGTAGCAGGAAGATGGGCAGTCTGTGCTTCAGATAGACATAGTTCTGTAATTATATAAATATGTGGTATGAATAGCAAGTATTAGTCTGTCAGCTTTTGTTGAAGTATAACTCGCATGAATCTTAGCCAGTCTGCGGCTGTCCTTTTCACAATCAAAGTTAATAGTGAAATAGCTGCTAGTTGGCAGTCTTGCTTATTCACCAAGCCACCTGATTATGGGTTTCGTGGGCATATGTTTCTCTACTTGCCATGCATATGGGTCACTGGAAAGATATTGGGGCCTACTGGGTAAACAGATGAGGTTATTCCATGTCAACAACTCATGTTTAGCAAATAAATGAAAAAATGAAACTAGATTACCAATCTAATGTGACCTTCTTTAAGATCACCCCTGGTCTTGGCTGAAGTCTGTGTCTAAGTATATCTCCACAATCTTCAGCCTGCTCTGTATTAAGAAAGGCAGGTTAAAAAGAGGTAAGGAAGCCTAATGGCATATACTGTATATAGCAGAGATGCCCACATTTTTTCTGCAGTGGGCCACTTCATCATAAATATATGTGCGTGGGCTGCATTTTTAATTGAAAGAAATTCATCATCATTATATAGGGACCGAAACACTACATGACTCCTATCATTATATAGTGATCCAGACACAGACAGTGGTACAACTTGACTCATATGATCATATAGTGAGCCAGACACACACAGTAGTATAGCATAACTCCCAACACTGTATACAGAGCCAGACATTGACAGTGGTACAGCATAACGCTCATCACCATATACTGAGCCAGACATTGACAGTGGTACAGCTCTCATCTCCCATCATCATTTCCGTTTGCATTTTGTTACTTTTTTATTCTTATTCTCTCTCACACACACACTGTTAGTCATGCTCTCTCTCACAATCTCTTACACTCTTACTTACTCACTATCACACGCTCTCACTCCATCTCTTTGCTTCTTTTCTTGTCTTTTTGTTTTTCTCTTTTTATGGCTGCTTTTTGCCAACTAGGCCTCCCGGCGCCTTTATAGCAGAGCTTCCAGGTACACCCTCCCAACCCTGATTGGAGAAAGGGGGAAGAGGCTGTCCCCATGGCTCCCTGTAATGGACTGATAGGACAGGACCCCATAAGGCAGGATAGGCCTCTCTCTCTGATGTTCCCTGGGTGTTCTAGTCAGAAAACATCTGCTTAGTCCATGTTACAGCTTTAGGATGTGAGCAGCAGGTTTAGGTCCAGCATGTTATGTTACGTTTTTAATGTGTGGATCGATTTAGTTCTATGACGTTCCTCCTCTAAAGTTTTAAGTTTATGTCTAAGGTCATTAATTTGTGCGGTCTTCCCTTTGTTAGTACTGGAAGTTATGCTTATGAGGTAACCCCTAATTACTGCTTTATGAGCTGTACAGTTCGTAGAAGTGGACACCTCAGGGGGTAGAACTAAATGCAAAGAAGTCTGTCATGTGTTCATTAAGTTTGGTTACCACTTCTGTGTCTAACGTGAGTGTGTTATTAAACCTCCAAAATCTAGCTTTTCATTGAATCTGGTTTCACGTGTATATGGAATATGGTTTCTCGTGTAGGCCTTAGTTGCTCTATAACAGTTAAAACGCAAAAAACTCATCTGTTGATGCTGGGCTGCTGACTCCATCTTTTCTGGAGGCCTCTTTCACAGGGCTCAGTTTTCCTTCATTAGGCTGTATAGGTATTTTACTGCAGTTGTGGTCGGGATCGGTAAACAGCTTTCCTACTTTCATGAAAGCTGTTTTGAATGGGTATCCCCATTCATACATTGAGTGAGCTATTGCCTTTCCTGGAGGGTTGTTGGGGAGAGCTCTGGGAAAAAATATTTGAGCTTAGGCCTCAGGTCTCTGTGGACCTGCTCTATGTGGAGCTTTGCTTCTGAGAAGTCTGTTGGAAGTTGCTGGAAGTAGGTGTTGAGAAAAATTACGTGAGGTCTGGGATATGTTCCAGCACCACCTCTCAGGTTGGAGGGGAGTGAGCTGTTCACATATAACCTTCAGGCTGTGTGTGTATCTGCCGGTTGAGTTTGGCCTTTGATTCTTTTGCCTAGGGCTGCAATCTCACTGGTTAACCCAGCTAATTCTCTTTTCAGATCGGTCTGGAGGTCGGTTTTTACCAACTTTATCAAGACTTTTAGCTTCTCCAGATGGTTCCTCATCATTGACTTTGCTGGAGAGGCAACAATGGCATGTCGACCTTTCTTACTTTGAAGTAAGTAGTTATGTCCGAGGTATGCGTCCTCTTCTTAGACTGCCTTAACCTATTGGCACGTAAGCAATGCCCAGAATATTGATTTCGGTCAAGAACCAATTGATCGATTTTGTAGCTGTAATGAGCTTAGTTTAGTAGGAGCATTACTTTCTTCCCACCATTCAGCTCAAGCGCAAGCCAAGTGTTTTCCATATAAATGGTCACTTTTATTAGAGTAATACCCCATTTTTACCCAGGACCACCATTATGAATAAAATAGGAAAAATGGAATGCTTAGTAATATTTGAACTGATAAGCCCTTCCTAATTTAAATATAAAATATAACATATAGCCATACTGTTATTAATTTGATTTGTATTCAACTCTCTCATAAACCATCCAATTCCAATCTGAAACATAAAACTTCAAGGAACATACAGTTAATGAGATCCCTGTGCATTCACTAATCTCTGTTAAATTAATTCCCCAAGGCAAGGTCTGGCATGATCATCCTAATGCTCCAATAAGTGATATATCTCCCGACAATCATAAAGCTAGGATGTCAATGATTAAAGCTGCTGTTCCGCCTACCCTGCTGAATTTAACACTAACTAAATGTAGCATTAGAAACACTGTTCCTAGTACTGTCTCTTCATTATATTTTTCAGGGAATGTTTTATTGTTATGTGACACAAAGTAGGCACTGATAGGTTGTAGCTTTGGATAATGCAACAAATAAAGTTACTGTCTTGTTTCTATATGACTAAAACTTGGAGGAAAGAATAACATTTCCTTATTTGATTACTTGCTAAATTAGAACAGCACCTTTAAGTGTCAGTTTATCTTTTACCAATGTCCAAATCTTGTCTTTAACGAGTACTTGTCAATAAGTATAACAGGTGTGTTAGGGGTGCTGAATACATAAACATAGGACCTAGGGAGGTACAATCAGAATCCCTAGGGAATGTGGTAGCAATGGTAGAGTGGTTATAAATGTTAAGATTTGTATTTATCATATTTCACAAGAGATTCATCGTGTTATTGTTCAATAATTAAAGTTATTTATTCAAGAATACATGTGGTCCAATGACACTTGTGCTAGAATAAAGCAGCTAAATTGGATTATCCTCTTTCCTCCTACTCATGGAATGGAGGGACAGTCAAGGACCGGTATAAGTCTGTAGAGATCTGCCTAATCAGACCGAAATTGTTTTCCCTAAAGCAATAAGGTAAATATTACATGAAAAAGTCATACTTGCACTGGTATAACCAAAAGCCCTTAGAAGTATTAAATTTGAGGTTAGTTATATAATATTAACCCCCTCAAAAAAAGCCAACTAATTGTTAGTGACTTCAGATGATCCAGACTTCACAGGAGTAAAATGGACTGGAAGTAGTATGAATCAAGACAGCAGGAAATATGATTGACAGGCAACTGGGCGTAAAGAAAAATGATGGATAAGTATAGTTGGCAATTATGATGGCGTAGTAATTTTCCAATGGTTGAGTGAAAACCAAATATAACATTTGTTCATGTTGGTTAATGTTGGGCTATGACTGAACGTGATGTGAGTATATGTGCAGAATAAGCAGTTTGGGCATTAGAAAGCAGACGTGGAACTGGAATGAAGGGTCTTCCTCATCTCCTGTGTCCTTCAGCTATGCTGGAGTTCTAACCCTTATATCAGGGTGTGTGTAGGGAAGCCTGGAAAGCCTCACAGGGAGAACATGAGAATTGTTAGCGCTAACCAAGTAGTCGAACGCATCAAAAATATAATAATCAACAGCACCAAAAATCTACAGTACATATGTTTGCTACGCTCTGATCCCAGTTTTTTTTTTTTTTACAAAACACAGAAGTGGCTTTGGCATCAATGTCTATTTTTAAAAACTAAAATGAAAATATTCTACTGTTCTTGCAGCAGATTAGTGAGTTACTGTGTCCCTGCCTGATTGGCATTCCTGGGAACGCTCAGGGTTTGACTTCAGGGTCTTTGCCCAAACTCAGGGTCGCAGGGTGAAGGCACAGATACTCAGGGCCACACTATGTGAAGCTGCCTCCTTCCTGTTCTACACGGCTGTGATCACATTTAATACTCCCAATAGGTTCTTTGCTTCCAATATGTTATGGTTGATATACATGCACGGGACTCAATTATGTTTATCCTTAAATAAAGACAAGTAGAGGTTTCCGTGAGGGACGGTATTAAAGCCATTTGGTTAATCTTCATGATGGCCCAGTAAAGGGTTAATATTTGAAGAGTCTCAGAGACAGAGTAGAAAGTTCCCCGATATGGTGATTAGAACACAATTCTGAGGCCCAGGAGAGTCCCAAAATATCTTAAAAGTTTAAGATGCCATAATAAAAAGGCTGAGTAAAGCATTTGATGTAAATAAGCACCTGAAATATTAGACCTCCACATTTCCTCAATTTATAAAGTAAAAATCTATCTATCTATCTACCTATCTATCTACCTATCTATCTATCTATCTATCTACCTATCTATCTATCTACCTATCTATCTATCTATCTATCTATCTATCTATCTATCTATCTATCTATCTATCTATCTAATTTGATTATGCATTCTAAAAGCCGTCCCCATCCTCACTGGGGATAATTGGTTGTCTCGGTCGCAGCCTCAGGTGGCTGTGGAGCAGGATGTAGACTTTATCCGTCTGAGTAGGCCCGACACGTCTCCATGGCAACCACCTGAGCCCCCCCCTATAGAGTCAAAGGGAATGAGAGGAAGAAAGACAAAAGACAGAACGAGCTACGGGGAGAGGCACAGAGAGAGAGAGACTTTATTGAAACATGTGCAGACTGACACGCAGCCACCGATGGGAAAGCAGCCGTTATTATAAAAACGGATGCATGCACTGAAACAGACAAATTCACTGCAGTCTTGATTCCAATTTATACACAGGTCTGCTACGTATAATGTATCTTAACATATCGCTCCTTCCAAATTTGCTAGAATTTCTATACTTGATTGAAGAAAAAAAATACATCGCCCCCAGAATTCTGATTTCAGCTGGGACAGTCCTGGTTTTCTCCAGGGCAGTTGGCACATGCAGAAAGAGCAAAATGTGGAGTGACATCATGAAACACCATGTAATGTGTGTATGCAGCTGGCTGAGATCCTCAGATTGGGATAAAAAATGCAAAAACTGGGCCAAACTCAGGATGAAAATCAATATTCATTTTTTATAATAGCTACCATAATAACTAGTTAAATCAGGTGTTCACAGTTCACAGCTGTCCTGAATTTGAAAAAAAACAAGGGTGGAAGCACCCAAAATCTCCATATATAGTTAGTTTTTTTTTTAATGAACCCTCCACCAGTCATGCATTGTGAGGCACAGTGCTCATGCTCGTAGGCATGAATTAAAGATTATTTTCAATAAAGGAATTATTTTCATTAAATATATAAAAATATCTTTCTATTGTACTCTGAACAGTAAAGACTAAAGTGATTAATTAAAGGTTATACAAATTTTATATAAATTCAAACGCTTTAATTGAAAATACTATGTTAATTCTAAAAACGGTGTTAATAGACTTTTTAATGTTTCGAAACAGCCATTTGCTGCTACCTGGAGATATAAAGGCTGGAAGGTAGGAGAACAGTCTCTTCTATAAAAGGTTCCTCTCTTTCTCTATTTACATTCAACCATGAGTTCGAGTATTTACAGGTAAAAACTTTATTGAGCTTTGACTCAGGGGCCCAACGCTCTCTGACTTATGATTACATAGCTTGCAGCATTTCACATGGCCAAAGAGGGATACTGTCATGGACAGAGCCTTACCATAACTTTGTATGTGATTGTGTCGGTTCCATACACACTATTGGGACTTTTACGACTGTAGAACACTACAATGGACTCATACCCAGCAAACATTCTGATTCCATAGAGGAATTAGGGATAGATGGGTTGTTTCTCCTAAAGATATGCTCCAGACAGTTGTAGAGCCACAATGGAGACCAGATCCCACTTATTCCTCTTCTGGGCCTGCATACACAACTCCTTCCCTTTCTTGCCCAAAGCCAAAAGGAGGGCCCAAGTGGGGCCCACTCAAGCCTTCAATAAGGGATGGAGGCTTAGTCACAGCTTACCCCCACCTAAAACCAAGTACTCATTGACCTGGCTCCACAGCCCCAACTCATGGCTAGCCATAGGCTAGGACAATTTTAAGTGAGGAATAAAAAGTGCAGGTTGAGGGGTCTCATGTGGCATTCGTGTACTTATCTGTCCTGGCTGTCATGCAAAAAGGCTCCCACACAACCACATAGCAAGAGCCATGGTGGACAAAATCCACCAGGGACTGTCCCTGCTACAGAAGGATACATGGGAGGTATCTATTATGCATGACACATTCCATGCATTTTCCTGGCCTCATTAACACATGAGACAGCTGAGAAATAGGTGAACCACTCTGGACCGTTCCTCCCCCTTTGGTGATGGTTAACATTAACCATAGTATATACCTAAACTTTTGTATACTTTTATAGCCGATCAATACATACAAGCTCACAGGTGTTCGTGAAAATGATAATCCATTGAAATCTATTGAGAGACCCGCTGACACAAACACATAGTTAAGCTCTATTTCCTGCTCGTATTATTTCTGATAATTGAATTTCAGAAAAATTCTATGGATCTCCATCCTACCCCATGCAAGTTACTAAGCAACGCAACACAGCCCTGAGCACGTGTGCAAGATGCTGTGCCCATCTCTGTGTGCGTCCTATTGTGCATCTGTCTGTGTGTCTGGATAAGTGCTTGCATTAATGTGGGCTTTGTAATATGTATCACCCTATGCACGTCTGAACATCTTGTACACATTAGAATGAATATCCACCGATCCTGCATGTGATCTGCATCCCTGTATTTCCATATTCTATTTTATATTGATTTTCCATGTATTTCTATTTGTGCATTAATTAGTAATATACAGTATATATATATTTATACACAGATATCTTGTGATTTTCTATGGGGATATGGCTTCCTTCTTCTCAAACAGAATAGATACAGGAGTCAAGCAAATAGCCTCTGGCTTCTACATGGACAGGCTGGCTCTAGGCAGTAATAGACAATGAAGGAGAAAGGACAGAGAAACATGAGGCACTACAGGTGAAAAACTATTGTAAGTTTGTGGGTGAAAAAGTTATCCATTTGCTCGGTGTGCCCTCTGCAATTAGTATAGCTACCAACTGTCTTGATTTAGTCTTGACAGCAGGTCTCAAGACACGTTGTCCTTCCCAAAGAACAGACAGTGTTGTGGTGTGGCCTGATATGTTATATCTGTTTCCCTAGTGAATGTAGGTAAAGTATAATATCACGTCTCACTCTCCACATAATGTGAGTGGAGTGTGGCATGATGTCATGCTATAGGGGTGCTTACAGATGTTTTCTGTAAGGTTTGTGGCTATGCCCATTGTTTAAGAATCTCAACAATGGAAGTTCAGCGGCCTGGTACTGCCACAATATGTAACCTGCTTGGGCACATACAGCACCACCACTTCAGCACCACCATCCAAACTCGAGGTAGCAGTCACCATCAGATGCCTATTGCCAGACAACAGGTTTAAGGACTTTTTGTTTATCGGGGTTTATCGGGGTAGGCTGACCAGATGGCCCTGTAAAATTCTGATTCTGCATAGATACAGGAGGCAGTTACAAATAAGGGCATATGAAGTATCATGGGGTGAGGAAAGAACCCTGACCAATTTCTCTATCAACCTTGTGTTACTGTTAGAGGAAAGCTGGTGCATCTTACATCACAGAGATCTCACACTCTCTTCCTGCATGCTGTCTCTGTCTGATTGAACAGGCAGAAAATGACATCCCATCCACTTCCTGCATTCTGAATCAGTCTGCACACAGTATGGAGAAAGAGAGAGACACACCACTCCTGCAGGTGAGTGGTGTATGCAGGGGCACAGGCAGACTGTTTGGGGGCAAAAATGGCGCAGGGGCACTGACAAGGTATTTGGAGGAATGATGGCCCATATAGGCTGTTTGGGGCAAATATAAGCTGTTTGGGCACAGACAGGGTGTTTGGGGGCACTAACAAACTGCTTGGGGACAGAAATGCACGGGTAAGCTGTCTGGGGGGCACTGACAAGCAGTTTGTGGACAAAGATGGCAAAGGCGACTTGTTTTGGGGCACTGACAAGCTGTTTGGGGTCAAAGCTGGCACTGATAAGCTGTTTGCTGGCAAATGTGGCACAGTAGGACATGTATGGTGAAGTCAGGGGGGCAATTTTTGCACAGGGGCCCTGTAGCTTCTGGTTATGCCCTGCCTCCACCCTCCAGTACTGCTGCTAAATTACAGGTCTGTGTGTGTCAGTGAGTGCTGAGTGACCTGGGTGTCGGAGAACTTCCAGGAACTTCTGTATCCAAATCATAGAAGTACTTCTTAAGTATCGAACGTTCAAAAGAAATCACACACACAGACAACACTTATGTATGTATAATAAGATCTCCGTTTTATTGCTCATGGTTACATTCTTATATACTCATACGGCGAGGTATAGCATATAATCCTTATCTAAGCATTTCATGACCTTATTTATCAGCGTTTGAGTGTTTCGGACATTTCATATCTCTTTTACACAAAACATGACTCGACCACAAACCACCAAAAGACAGTTTTTAACGTACCAAGAGATTGACAATAACATGTGAGTTATCTACTGAAAGAACATTCTGTACTAATATTCTTTCACATGGATAACACGCTGAGCGCCGCCGATGTCATGCATTGGTGTTCAACATGTCCTTCAAGTGCACGGCTAGCCAATCAGAGGGTGTCATTGCGTGTCCCCTCGTGAAAACATCCCACTAGATCACCATGGAACAAGTAAGCAAATCCTGGGATGCAGAAAGGGCAGATACATTTTGGGATCAAGCATTTTACATATTTGCCCAATAAGTATTCTTGTTTTGGATGTTTTTACATTTTAAAGTCATCTACTCCATCCATGACTACATAAAATTAGGTCATGATGTTGGGAAAGTATTGTCAGGACAGGTGCAATCAGACCTGGAATTGAACTGGTTTGTGTAGGTATGGACTTCACCACACGTGGGTAATGCATAGGTAATATATAATATATATATATAATATATATATATATATAAAGAAGGATTTAGTCCCAAAAGTGGTATATGTACTGTGCTAAAAACTGTGACAGCCTCAGTTCGCCTTTAAAGCAGCCATTTTTGACAGTCTAAGGTAGACCCCTACCTTTTGTACACTATGACTCCAAGACAACTAAAAAATTGTCCTTAGTGTTTGATGTCATTAGACAAACAGTCATTGGAGGCCTCAAAATGTATTTTGTTACTTATGGCAGATTTATGGCAAGCTGGGGAACAGTGTGTTCCTTGTAACGTGTGATATTCTTAGTGGGATTAGAGTAACTGGGTGTTATAATTGTTTAACCCGTGGGTGTTTTCTCTAGGCATTTTATTTCTGAGATTTAATACCTGCCAGTTGAAGGAGCATGCGATAATTGCAGGGGTCTCTCTGTTAATAAAGGAAAGATTGTTTTGAGATTAAAGGTGCTCTAAACACAATTTTTTATATATATATATATATATATATCATTAATTTAAAAAATTACCCCTACACAGTTTTTTTTAGCTTTTAACTTTTAACCCATTCACCTTCTGTCCTTTCATTCACTTACCAACAATTTAGAGACTTCAAAGAGCCATAACATATGCACAGCGTAGTTACTAATTAACTAACTATACCACAAGTCTACCTAAACATGTAAAGATCTTATAGCTACTTATAATTACTTTTAAACTATACTTTACCCGAGAATGTATCAGGGTAGACTGACCAGATGGTCCCATAACATCACAGGTGGGGACTTACAGAATAAGTGGGTGAAATGCTTCCCCAGGGCTCCAGTATAGTGTCTTAATTCTACAGACAGAGGAGAAACCCTTGATCATATCCACTCCAACCACCCTGCATACTTTGCATCCACTTCCCATACCTTCAAAGACTTACTGGGGCTAGCCCTGTCCCATGCATGCCTAGTCATGCCCCTTAACTGACCAGTCCTTCTTCTTATAATGAGCAGGGGAAGTGAAACTCCAGACGGTCAGCCCAGGGAAGTTCTCAGGTACAATATTCATTGATGTTCTCCTGTTTTAAGGGACACAAAAACTAACCTTGTGCAAAGTGTCACCTGAAAATGTGCCCTGAAAACAGGGGGGAAAAGCTGTATAGGATACCCATATATAATCAAGAATGTAGAGAAAATGTAGGGCCCCGGCTGACCCACAAGTAAGTCCAGGGTAGCCCTTTAGATTTTTAAGGTATGTAGTATACATTCACCTTTGGTGAGGTTGTTGTTTTGTATATAATGTATTTAGCCTCATGGAAGAAGTGATTCCCATATAAGAATTCTGTAGTTCTCTCCCATTCCCGCCCTTACAAAGACCACCTGAACCATTTGTGGAGTAATAATAATGCAGGTCCTGATCACAGAAAGGGGGGTGCAGAGAAGGAGAGGATGAGTAAAATGGAATATGTGTTACTGTAAGTGAATGGTTTCAGCATGTGTGTGTTAGCGTGTGTTTTTGCACATGTATGTTGTTAGCATTTGTGCACCGTGTGTTGTTTGTGTTTTATGAGTATGTGAGTGTATGGTGTCAGAGGTGTGGATGTCTCAAGGGACTCAAGGTTAAGATTTCCATCAGGTTTCCATTAACTACATGATATATATATATATATACTATTTATGTTATGTCCTATTTACCCATTGTACATCACTGCAGAATATGATGGTGCTATATAAAACAAGAACATGATAATAATAATAGGAGTACTATTAGAGCCTTTTGGTCAAGTGACTACATCTAATCTCAGGTGATCTCCGGGTGAAGCACCGCTTCGGGTCAACACCTGAATCCTCCGGGTCGGGAGAGCGGGGTCGTGACACGTACCGACCATTTTCCCTTTAAATGGGGACCACCACCAACATCAGCGGGGACTCCCACCATCGTCACGGGACCTCTCGCTGACTTCAGTGAGCAGTCCTTGCTTCGTCACACAAGGGAAGAAGTTCCCAGGTATGTTTATAGATACGTGATAGACTCACACCCAACAGACAGATAATTCTTTCTCCTCCTTTTTTTGCTTTCACTTTCTCATTTTTTGTATTGGTGGATTTCTGATCATGTTTTCTTATTTTATTGAATAGTTAAGTAGGGATAATTTGCTTGGATGCGTTAATATATAAATATAAGTATGTGTGTCAGCCTTAGAGGTCCTCCTGCATGGCATACTTTACTAGTATTTTACTATTAAATGTTATACCGGGGACAATTTCCAGCTCAGCTTGAGTGAATCCGCTCCACCAATTGCAGTTCCACGTATGGCCATGCTGGGGGTCATTGCTCTCTTCTGGTCTTTTAAGATGCATACGCTTGAAGAAAATGTTCTGTTCCTTGTCTATGGCAATGACAGTTTAAAGAAGGCTAATGACAGTCCAGCATTGACTAGTGTCTATGTCATATGTTCTTCTAGAGCCCTTTGCTAATAGGCTAATTGGGTGTTTTTTCGCCCTAGGCTAATAGCTTCAAGCACCAAATACAAACAGAGAGTAGCTAACTTCCCCTTGATCACCGGTTTTGCATATCATCTAGTCTTGCATGCCTTTGTTTCCTCTGATTTCTATTGTGTTCACCTCTACCTGTGTAACCTTGAGTGCAAGAGAACGTTCTCCACAAACGTTCTGGAACACAGAAGCGTTAAAGTCTAGATTGTATAAAATGTGATATAAAGTCCAGGAAATGATGAACTAGTTATCTCCTCCTCATTACTCCTGAACTACTAGGGAAGATTTATTCTGCATCCAGCAGCAGTTCTTAAGCCATTACATACACTTTTTGTGCCAGAACAGGGCATGAAAATGGACAGGGGCCTGTGATATTGGTTGAAAAAAAGACTTAAGAATCCAGACAAAGGGCGGATTTTATGCCAGCCTTCGCCCTGTCGCTGTCCTTTTTCGATCCATCCTTTCTTCTGGGACATCTAGTACCTGCATTCAAGGACTATAGCCAGAACTATGTGGAATATTAGCAATCTCTACTTTATTGATCTAAAATGATCCACAATGTAAATTCCAAAATTTGGTACATATATGTAGTTTAGTATTAAGATTAAATAAAAACATATAAACCATTGAGTGCAAACTTTTAATGCCGTCATGATGAATGGATTTTTTACAATTGTGGATGACAACATTTCCACCATTTCTGCATATCCTTGTTCAATCGTAATTTCTCTCTTTCTCATTTAGTGAATGCACACAAATTATATATTTTATATTATTATACATTTACATTATATATATATATTATACATACACTACCGTTCAAAAGTTTAATCTAAGTTTAAAAGGCTAATTGATCATAAGAAAACCCCTTTTGCAATCATGTTACAGCAACAATGACAACAGCTATGTGACCCCCAAACGTTTAAGTGGTAGTTTGGTATATAATGGTATATATATATATATATATATATTATATATATATATCATAACAAGAATCTATAAAATCCATAATTTGTTATGAAAAACCGCATTGTTTTAGTTTCGCCCGTTATAAAAATTGTGCACAGATATTGCAAATGAGAAATAAAAAACCCAAAATGTATTCATGTACCTGTCCTGAGTTTGGATACACACCTTATGTGCCCAGGATTTTCATTTTTCCAAATGAGATTTTCAAAATTGAGTCTCTGACTTCACAGATCTCAAGACGGCAACATAAGTATATGTTTATTGCATTACGGTTATTTATATATATATATATATATATATATATATATATAATATATATATTCTATGGCTCAGCTAGCAGAGGGGACAACAGGGTGTAGATTGACAGCCTGATCTCCCGTACACCGGCAGGGATCTAGTGCTGCCGATGCTTATACCATAATAATATAAAGGTTTAAGTGAACAATGGACTTTGCATTGAGCTTTTTTCAGCCATAAAGCAACACCTTTGTGTGATAATTTTGTAAGGGAGAAAATGGCTGCATGCACATGGATTCCAGATCCATTTATCTTTTTTTTTTTACAATGGTTAAATGTATTGTTTAAATGTGCTTCATCCTTGAGGAACGTGTCACTGACATGTATTTATTTCTTGGAGGAAAGAAGAGAGAGAGAGAGGGGATGTGATTGAAACATTTAAATGCTTAAAGGGATTTAACGAAGTAGAGGAGAGAAGTTTAGTTCACAGGAGAAATGCTATAATAGCGTTGGAGGCTAAGATGTAATTTAAGGTTTCCTCCATCCATTTCCCCACCAACCTCATCCAAAAATAGTGGTAAAGTTTGAGCGCGGTCATCTTTGATTGCTCAGCTAGCAGAGGGGACACCAGGGTGTAGATTGTCCGCCTGATCTCCCGTACACCGGCAGGGATTTAGTGCTGCCGATGCTTAAAGGTTCAGGACGTAATACTATGTCCTCTGGAGCCAATTGCTAAGGTTTCATGATGTAGTACTATGTCTATCGTTGTGAAGTATTAAAGAAACCACAACTTCATATAAAGGCAAACAAAACCCCTCTTGAGCTTATGCCAATTTCACCAAAACGGGGTTGAAAATGACTTCCCAACGCATTCAACAGTGAGAAGAATCAATCAAACACTATTTAATTTAAAAAGTATGGCTTTCTGGGCATAGATCAATATTTTCCCTACCACAAGACCCCCAAAGATGGTATCCTTTGATCTTTCAACACCACATCCCCCATCCACATAGATATTGGGGGTAAAACTTGGGATGCATTTATTAGGTTCTAGGGCACCCTACATTTGTTTTCATATGGAGACTATGGGCACTTTGACCAATGTCAACAGTGGAAAGGGATACCAATAATAATATATATATATATATATATATAAATACATAAAAAAAAGTTTAGATGTCTTCTTCTACACATCCAACCAAGATCGGGCTCCTGCTGTTACCTTGGTGCTTTCAGCCTTCCTAATTATGGGTGATCGGTTACCTACGCATTTCAGAGCGCTAAAATAAACCACAGAGTGACAGGATGAGTCCCACCTTCTGTAGGAGATGTTAATGAATATCTGTCACTCGTGTCACTTTGTGCATTATCCTGCGCATGGGTGACCTTTGCAACGTGAGATGTGTGCAGGTGTAGAGGGGTAATTTGAAAACAGATCGGCAGCCACAGGGCTGATCCCCGGGTAATGTGCGCATTAAAGAGGTCAGCTCTTCTTAATTATATATAATAAGAACAGACTAATCCAAACCACGATTAAACCGGGAGCTTGCAGGTAAATAATGGTAAATTTAAATATTTCAATTCCACAACTGCGCTCATGCATAGTTTAGTTCACTGATTTATGCATTATACTGAGCTGAACTGGCACTTCTTGGTGGAGAAGTTAATCAGTGCAGGCTTTTCACAATGCGTAGCGGAGTCAGTCGGAATGCTTCAGTTCCTTGGAAATCCCTAGCAGTCAGTCCAAAGTTTAGTAAATAAACCCCGGATAAACCGGTAGGGTCTGTACCTGCGTCAGTAGTGACTGAAAGCGTGCCAAATAGAAACATATTTTTTGGGCCAAAAAATGTAGTCCTTTATGGGTCCTTGGTCTTAGATACTGGATCGCCATAGGTTTACCCCCATGCATGTTTAAATTCCCTCTCTGTGTTAACCTCCACCACTTCTGTAATCTATATTTCCATTTAAATAATGGCTGTTACTATATAAAAAATGTTCCTGGTGCTTTTTTTGGGGTCCCAGATGTGTTTACATACATGGTCCCCTGCTGCCTGGCTATGTCACTCAATGGGTGGATGTCTGTAGATATCATTAGCGCATGGCTCCCCGTATTTATCCTGCAAATCGAGAATTGTCAGGCTGTTTGTCAATGAAAATTCTTCATGATCTTTTTACAGCCTATGAAATGAAATTTATGTGGAATGGCATTATAAGCTTTAATTCACAAAAAGATATTTCAGGAGAGAAAATCAAACAGGCAAGTTGGGGAGATCGAAGATCTCCCTTTTGACCAGTCCATCGAGCAGCAGGACACCAGGGAGCATGGTTGTCCTAGAAGGTTTTGTAGCAGGGGCAATGACCCCCCCCCGCCCCGGGACCTGCTGCGTAGTCCTATACCAGGATACTTCACTGATACCATGATAATATAAAGGTATAAGCCAACAATGGACTGGGGCACTGAGCCTTTGTTTCAGCCATCAAGCAGCACTTCCGTGTGATAATTTAGTAAGGGACGAAGCGGCTGCATGCACACGGATCCCAGATCTATTTTATTATTAGCGTCATTGACATTTATTTTTTTCTTGGAGGAAAGAAGAGAGAGAGAGAGGGGAGATGTGATTGAAACATTTAAATGCTTAAATGGATTTAACAAAGTACATGAAAAAAGTTTAGTTCACAGGAGAAATACTAAAACTGTAGTGTCAGAGGATTAGATGTAATATAAAGGAGTTTAACATCACAGAGAGGGTGGTAGATACATGGAGCAGCCTCCATGTATCAAAAGTAGCCTTGGCTAACATAGTGAGGGCATTTTAACATGCATTGGGGTAGGAATATGGCTATCGTGAATCTAATACAAGATCAATCAACATGTTTGAGTCCTTACAGCAGGAAAATGGGCAGACTAGATTACTATTATTATTCATTGTTTTATATAGCACCGTCATATTCCGTAGCGCTGTAGATGGGCCAAATCATTCTTATCTGCTGTGAAATTCTTTGTTTCTGTTTAAAAGTTAGCAGTACTTTCTTTGTAAGTACTTTGATATGTGTTCATTATACCTGCCAAAGCATAAAAAACCCCATAAAAAAGTGCTTACCTTTAGAAGAAGCTGCAGCTCCAGAGGTTTCACGGAATGCCTCCTCTGTGGATCTGTTTTGCTAGAAGGAGCTAATCAGTGGCAGGAAAGCGCTCCCATTAAAGCCTTTACCGAGCCGGCATTGGAGCTGACTTGCGGTAAGTGTATCACGTGGCAGGAGCTGGCCGCAAATAGCTGGTGGACAGGGAAAGGGACCAATGCGTTTACAAGGGGGACATCATGAAAATTAAACTGCACGTGATGGCTGGAGTGTTCCTTTCATGCGTTACATCTGATTATTAGACGCCTCTGTTTGCAGATTTTGGATAAACGGATGCTTTCTTGACCGGACCATTCAAATGACATTGATAAATTAAGAGAGTATTGGGAAAGCTGTTTCTTACTAATTCTCTTAAAACTGTAGGGAAATAAGTTGCGATACTCTTATTGATGAAATAACAGCTGTAAATATTTAACCGAATTTGGAAAGAAATCAGAAAAGTGATAGCATTTGCTGGAATAATGTTATCTTAACCATTCAAATGCTACAAACAAATGTAGAAGATATTGATGACCTGAGATAATTTTAGTGGAGCAGTAGTGACCATTTATGACCGAATAGCATTGAACCAGAATATGAACAGTTCTCATGCTTGCCTGGGTTTACAGAGGTCACACGGCACGGGTGGAATTCTTGGAGAGGATGATTATGATGATAAGACTCAAGAACTGATGAATCCGACATAGCCAAGTGGTATTTTCACATGCAGAACACATCTATAAGCGTTAGATTAAATTCAGGGTTTTCTTATCTAGATGTCCAGTGAACTAAGGTTTCTGTGAATAATTTAACATCTGATGGGGAGATCTAACGAAAAGCATCAAACATCCTTTTTTGGGCTAAATACCCCCAATACAATGCCATTTATATTGTAACAATGGAAGACAACTAAAGATTGGGACTGAATCTATAATTCTCAGTAGGGAAGCAGCTTGTAACCATTGATGCAAATATCTAGAAGGTAATTACGGGAAGTGTTGGGTTTCCTTGCTGGAAATTAACCTCTGATTTAAAGGCTTGCTGTTACCATAGATAAAGTTTAAAATATACATTATATTATTACATTACATTTATTTATAAAGCGGCAGATTCTGTAGCTCTGTTACAATGAATGGAATAATTTAAAGTCACACACAATAACAAACTGATAAAAAAAAAATCCTGAAGGGAGAAGAGGAAACGACTGTAGAAGAGAGACGCAGGTCATGATAGGAACAAAGAGGGTGGTTAGGGGAGTATTTGGGTAGGAGGGTGCAGAGTTGTTAAGGGCTCTGTAGGTCAGGGTCAAAATTTGATTCTGAAGGGTATGGGGAGCCAATGCAATGACTGGCATAGTGGAGGAGCAGATGGGGGCCGGGGACAGAGAAAGATTAATCGAGCTGCAGTGTTGAGGACAGATGTGGAGCGGTGAAAGGTGGGAGAGGACGAGACAAGTTAGGAGGGAGTTGCAATAATCCAGAAGGGATATTACAAGGGAGCGGATTAATATTTTTTTTGTTTCTTGTGTGAAGAATGGGCAAATTCGGGAGACGTTTTTCAGGTGAAGGTGGCAGGATTTGTTGAGGGACTGGATGTGAGGGATGAAGTAGAGAGCAGAATCATCAAGGTAGAAAACTTGGTCTGTCAGTTGGATAGTGGAGTTGTCAACATAAGAGAGATGTCACAAACTGTGGGCAGGGCAGATGGCGGGATTACCATAAAGTCTTGGAGATGTTGAGATTTTGAAAAAGTGCTACCATTTCCTGGTGCTACCAGCCTTCCTGAAAGACAGTCGCTAGAAGAGAGTTCGAAGAGAGGGTGAAAAAAAGAAAATGCATCCTGCCTCTCTGACCCTACTTTTAGTGTCTCCTTGTTGGTGTTCCTCAAGAGATATATATTGGGCTGTCATCCACGTACTAGCAGACAAAAAAGATATCAGTTGACAGAGGGAAGAGGTGTAGATGGAGAATAGTGATAGTTGAGGCCCAATAACTGAGCCCCGAGGAACACCAATGATAGTTTTAGGGGAAAGGTTCCAGTGTAGGAGACATTAAAAGTACTGGCAGAGAGGTTGGATTTGAGCCAGGTGAGAGCTGTGTCACAGAATCCATGAGCATGGAGGGTTTGTAGGAGGAGGGGTGGTCAACTGTATCAAAGACTGCGGAGAGCTCCAAGAGTATAAGTAGTAGATTATAGTCTAAATATCTAAATTTCTAAACGCAGAATGCTGGGTTGCAAACTCCAGTCTTCTGAGGCTGCAGCCACTCCAGATTTTCTGAATAATGCTCTGCTCATTTTGCGGTTATGATTACATGTTAAAAGTGGAATCTTAAAACTCTGACAGGATTAGGGGCCTAGAGGACAGAGTCTGACAGCCATGCTTGAACTATCTTGGTGACTTGGGGATACTGACTGTCAGTACAATGCTACCACGTAGCCTTTGTGGGCAGATGGATGATGGGAAGAGGGAATTATATTCTCAGAATCAGAGACTGTGAAAATGTCTGCTTCTGAAATTAAAGAAGATGTTGATTAATAAATAGGAGCTTCTTGTGAATACATTTCCCAGATAGTAAGAGCACCAATTTATTTCGAGACCTTACACGTGCCAGAAACCGTCACGCAGTCCCCAGAAATTTATTGATGAGTTTACGGGTCTGGTTTTGTTCCTCCAGACACTAAATCAACTATTAAGTGAAAAAATAGTGACATATGAAAAGATTTCAGGCTGTACATCACTGATGTAACCGCAAGATATGATGTTATAGCCTGCAACAGGTCAACGAGGCCTTGTGTGTTGAAGATGATACATAGGGTAGACTGAGTACAGTGACTATGTCTGAGCTTGCCCTTCCAGTAATGAATCAGACGCAGGATGAAAATGGTTATAGGAAATTGCCACTCTGAACACATGCATCTAGGGGATGGGCATCTGAAATGAGCCAACCACGAAATGAATGAGCCAGGAAGACGAAAAGGGACTACAATTACCATTTTAACCAATTCCGAACACATAAACCGGCAGGGTGAGCTACTCCAGAATAAAAACAAACCAAACATAATGCTCTACTGCCATTCTAAAGAGTCAAGTAAGGCGCAGCATCTGCAGCAGAAAGACCTAGATAGATTAACGTATAAACAGCGTTATTTATTAAACCGTGGAAGCGCAAACACACAGCTACAGGACACACAAAAGAAAACTCCCAAAAGAAAGACACTTGACCCAGTTAGCAGCTCAACTGAGCAACAAATTACTATTAAAATGTATTGTACAAAAATACCTAAGCAATCAAATCCTTAAATCCTTTTTATGAATTTATAGAGCAAATATTGTTTTTTTTTCGGTACATCTTATTTTTGAATGGCGTGTATTGTTTTTTATTTTTTTTGTTAACCAGATAGAGTACTTGGGGTGGGTGCCTCCTGTAGGTGAGGCCGCTGAGTTTATTCTGCATAATGCATTGTTAAATGTGGGAGATGATGATGTTGGCGCTTAATAATACATAATGGATAGATGCAATGTTAACGCACATACAAATGCCCACTTTAGTTAATAATCCAATAAACTACCAATACAGATTATGAGTGTTCTGCGGGGCTGCAATTACTTTAATACTGTAGACAATCTCTTTAAAGAAAAGGCTTGGTTTCCAAATTAGTATTGTGGATACGCGGGTACTGAGATTACCTGGGCTACAGAATATGCCATCCGAATTTCTATTTATGCCACCCTGCGCTCTTGTTCTTAGTTCCACACTGATGTAGCCATGAAGGTTCGTGTCTTTCTCTGAGATGAGTGCCAATATTTCAATTTAACTTAATTGCAGCCCTGATCATAAAAACAATCTGACTCCCCTCAATTTAATCAGAACCAGGCTTAGCTGTTTGAAACAAAGTCTGTAAAATGACAGATGGCTAATGTTCTGTAAGTAGTTGTACATTTTCATCTCATATAAAAGGCCTTTTGTGGTTCACAAAAAAAGCAAAAAAAAATAAAATAAGACTTATTCGTGTAAGCTGTGTCAAGGAAGAGACAATGGTCTTTTTTAGTTTGTGCTTTGATATTGTATAGAAGGGAAAATGAATAGAGAGAGTATTGGCTTGGATATACCGGGTGAAAATGTATGTACCTGGCAAAAATACCCTACATGGGTGAGCCGTGAGATAAGTAATGCCCTTGCAAGCATCCGTATAGAGGACCAAAATAATAAGCCTGAAATGGAATTCGAGCTTGCTCATCTCTGGCTTATACTCATTTGAGTCATGTTGAGCCGGGCCAAGCCAGAAGCTTACATCTAGAAATAGACTTTACGTGTAAGGGCACATTGGGCCAGATTCAACAACCTGTTTACACTTAACTGGTTATAACAGAAGCGAGTAACACAAGCGTAGATACTAGACAATAACTGCTAAAAATGCTACGATTAAACCCAATGGAAACATTAACTGGGTCCATGTAAGGAGGACCCTGTTCCAGGCTATGCCTTTACCCTTGTGGCAACTAAAATGTATAAGGACCCCAATGTAGAGGGTTACCTGGATTCAACATAGCAGACTTTTGTATTGAGGTCGTGCACCTTGCAGACTTGCCAGAAATTCTGGTAATTGGTACTCCTGTGGTAGTGCTTCCTGCGGGACTATATCCTGAGGAAACGCTCACCTATAAGCTGACTCTCACTCCCAGTCCTATATAAGACGGCTCCTGTTATCCCTATTGCCCTTGTGTGTTCTAGCTGACAGTTTGCTAGTGGAAGTGGCTCATTGTTTTGATTTCCTATTGTGACCTGGTTTTCTTATCGATGTTCCTTGCATCACAAATCTAGGTTAGTTCCTGTCACACACACCCAGACACCTACTCATACCCAGACACTTATACTTACACATACATATCCAGACAATAACACTTAAGGACACAGACGCTTAATACTAACACACAGTAACACACCCAGACACTCATACTAACATGCCCAGACACTGCATTCCACAAGTCTGCTCAGACAACTTTATGCGTCCCCGAGTGGAGACGGCAGGGAATGCGCTCGGATGACTTCACGCACGGAGGTGGGGCGTCCACCGAGTGGCAAGTTGCTCAGTGCTCAGTTATTGTGCCTCTATCCCTTTCCTGCTGTGAAGTGTGCTATTTATGTATTTGATTCCCGTGTACCGAACCTGGCTATTGACTCTGGACTCCGCTACTAAGCAGCTCGCCCTCACTCTGATTCCCGCGTACCGACCTTGGCTAGTGACCCCGGACTCCACTACTGGACCTTGCCTTCTAAGTGACACTTCCTGTGTGTCCTGTGTTCTGCATTCTGGACTCCTCAGTACCTGTCCACCACTCCTGCGACACATACACATTTAAACCACACATCTAGACACTCACACTAACACAACTAGACATTCCACACAAACACACACACACATCCAGACACTCACTATCATGCCCAGACACTCACACTAACACAGATGCACAGAGGCACTCACACTAAGATAAATAGACACACAAACTAACACAAGCAGACTAACACACTTGCACACAGACACTAACAAAAACTAACACAACCAGACACTCGTGCTAACTCACACACGAGCATACCAAAACATTAATACACGCTTACCCAGATACACACACTATCTCACCCATACTCAAAGTCTAACAAACCCAGATGCACCGACACAAACCCAGGCAGACACACATATTCAGTCGGACACATGGAACTCATCCTGCCTTCAGCTTGTCTTCAGTGCAGCTCGCACACACACACACACATAGCACAAGCTGCTGGGCTACTACCACAGGGACACGCAACACCACCCTGCATGTGTTATGTGACCCAACTCAGCCCAGACTAGAGGCATAAAGAGGTTAGGCTACATAATTCAAGAAATAATCGCCTATGTGACTGTGCAACATTGTGATGCGCTACGCAACAAGGTTATTTCCACGTTGTTTTCACGACATGATTCTGCTGCCATGAAACTCAGAAGACAATTTGATTAAAGGGAATACTAATAATAACAATAATAATAATAATATTGAGTTTTAAATTGGTTTCAGTTTCTATCATGGGCTATCATCTAGTGGTGATTTGCAATATGAAGAGGCCCCCAATGTCTTTACTCAATTCCAGTTTATTTGGTGGCAACAATTACATAAAACCTAGCCCTATTTATAAACAAAGAAGAAACACACAAGTACATGCTATAAATATGGCTTCACATATGGCTTTACCTATATTTTGGCCAAAGTTCACATCAAGGCATCTGATTATCTGTGAGTTGCTTGCTTGGGCATGTGACTTTACATCTTTAAAGTTATGAGGGCAAGGAGGTTCAAGGTAAACTTGCATGTCCTGCCTGAAACTAGCAATTGAAATGCGGGTCCAACGTGAGTTGGCTTTAGTGCATTGGCCAACTTTTGTCCAAAAGTTGTCCAAACCTCATGGAACTTTGCGGCTTGAATGCCCCACATATTTAATCTCTATTAGGGTTCTTTATATGGAAGAATGTCAGGACGTTCACCAGGGATATTTTGTAATTTATTAGAATCTTGCCTAGGGTCAGTGTGCAAGCCAAAAAAATGAGGGAAAAGAGTATATTTTTGCTTTTCTAAAGGAATAAAATGTTTAGTTTTTTTTAAAATCTTTTCATATATTTAAAAAGAAAACGGAAAAAAAAGTCAACAGTGTATACTGGATTAGTTAAAATACTTGGAAAGTAATAATCAGAAATATTAAATTCCATATTTTTTTACTGTGGACACCAGGGAGAAACAATTTGCAGAAAACTAAAGACAAAGCCTCAAAACGGCAAAATAAATTTAGATAAAGCTATGTGGCCAGATGGTATAAACCCAAGGGATCTTTAGGAACTTAGATCAAAAATAGCCAGATGCAAGGTCATCGTCCAAGACATGAGAACAGAAGAGAAGTTCATACATGAAGGGGTTTACTCCAACTTTGCCTTTGGCAGATTAATATAATAATCTGATATATGGATTATATATATTTCTGTAAGATGAACCCAGGAAGCCAACACAAAGAAGTCTACAAAACCATCAATAGGTGAAGATTTAAGATTATTTGGCTCCTACCAGCTTGTGTTACGTGAGGTCTTCTGACAACGTTCTATTATAAAGAATATCTCATCTCATTATGAAGAACGTATATGTGTTTGCTGAATTAAAAAAAAAACATTGCAAAATGACCAGTAAACTCCAACCCAAGATGTTGGAAGGCACAGACGACTGACTCCAGCTTTGGCTCCAGCTAGCTGCTGTTAATTGGTGGCAGGTTTTTGGAAACAGAGTATAAATATATCTCGCCAATCTAAGTGGAAGTTTTATGTTTAGAGATGGAGGCTTTACTCAGTGAGGACCTACATAGTTTCAATCTGTTTTTAAAGGGCTCCTAATTTTTACTTTTATTTTATAATGCTCATTAAAACCCATTTTTCTTGGACATGGGCTTTGATTTTACTGCATGCCATTTGGAGCTGGAGTTATTTATTTATTGGAGATAGAAAATGAGACTTCTGCCTCATTGAAGTCCTCCTCTGGCTGCCTCTATGGAAACCAAGCACATGCTCCGAAGTAGTCCCATTGACGTCATTCAAGCAACATCCAATTGCATATACGTTAAAAAAAACATCAGTGTTTAGATAGCATACATGTGATTGGCTGTTGCTAATTTCATTGATTTATTTGGAGATCGCCTTCCATTGACTAGAATGAGAGCCCTACTGAGCGTAAGGAAGAAGCATATGGAGGGAGCCTGAGGAGGAGCAAAATGAGTCAGAAGACTCCAGTATGAATTTAACATGAAAATAAGTCTTAAGTGTTCCTTTGACAGTGATCTTTGAAGACGTGTGAAATAGTAGATCCATAGTAATTATTATTAAATCCCTTTACAATTTACAATGAACAATACTATCAAAGAGCCTAGGATTAGCTGAGCTTAAAGATGTTCTTACCATGTAATAACTGTGACCATGTGCATTAGGTGCTAATATTTTGTCCGGATGTCACCTTTGTCTCAAATGTTTACGGAAAAAATCATGTACAGATACCGGTACTTTGAAATTAATGTTGGTCAACATGATGCATCCCTACTTCTACCGACACACTTTTGCCTTTTCAGTGATACAGTATTGTATGCTGTATTGTATGCTGTATGCTTGACTCAAAAGGCTACCGGTGAACTGGTAGCCTTTTGAGTCAATCCTTCCCTCTTTGTGACTATGACATGCCTGTTGTCCGTTCCACTGCGGTAGATGGTATACTGGCAAGCTATATGGAAAAAAGTCTGCCATTTCTTCTTAATCAACGAATGCTTGATTTTTGGCATTTCCCTCACTCTATATCAGCTCCATGGCCAACCCACCCTGTCCAGTTTTCTAACACCAGATTATACAAACCAACCATATTACACATATTTTATTTATATGAAAATAAATGACCGCCCTATTAACCAGACCTACCTGATGTTCTAAAACAGCTGCCTGAATTTTGCTACCATGGTTCCTCATTTGATCGACAATCAAATTCAGACATGTCGTTATTACATGTAAAGTCATCATCTCCGTTCCCCTCAACATCTCATCCCTTCAAATCATGTCTTCTACATCTCTTTAATCTATCTGGCGATCTCAGCCTTTCTTCCTCAGTGATCATTTCACCCTCAGAAGACTTCTCCCGTGGGACACTTTGTATGTGGATCTCACTTCCAAACCACATCTGACTCTGTGTAACCTTTACATCTTCAAATAGCCCCAAACAATGGGGACTTTTCAAGCAGTCTATCTTTCAGTTGAAGAATAGGCTATTGTTAATAACATGGTTTTCAGGGGCTCTTTGGAGATCTGAAGTCCATGTGAACACACAACTCCTTTTTTCAACAGACAAATGCAGCACATTAACTCATTCACACCAAAGACCCCCACCTACATTACAGCGGATCCGGTACTTTCTTAAATCTTACTAACTACAGTTCAGCCTCTGTAAGGAGAGAACTGAGCAGGACAAAAAAAAGGATTTGACAATATCAGCTGTGTGACTTTCTACCAAATATCTTAGTGTATCCAGGTAAATTATGACATTAACACCTTCAGGGCTGACCACAGTTTTTAACCACAATTCCCCTTTTTCGGTATGTGATGTAGTCAAATTTGGCAGCTTTTTTTTTAACACTTTGAGGACCAAGCTGTTTTAAGATTTTTGTGGTGCTTGTGTTTAGCTGTAATGTTCTCGTTTAGTGTACCCACAGTTATAAATTGTTTTTTTTTTTTTGAGAAAGGCTTTCTATGGATACCATTTTCTGGATCATGTCATCTAATTTCCTATAAGATAAAATATAAAAATATGGTGCAAAATTTAAAAAAAACCCTTTTTCTCATTTCATTTGAAAAATTTTTTATTCAACTACCAAAGCTAATGAAAAAACCTGCTAAGTAGATTCTGCTATTTGTCCTGAGGTTAGAAATACCCAATGTTTTTATGGTTTTTTTGGTCCTATATAGGGCAATAAGCACAAGTAGCATTTTGCTATTTCAAAGCCATTTTTCCCATATCTGTTAATCCTTTCCCCATGTCCAATTTGGGACACGTTTGAAGCTGGCTAATTCAACTTCCCCCCAAATCATATATTTTTTAAAACTTAAACACCAAATGCTGGCATTTGAACCCTTTCCATGCATACATTCTACTACTAGCCTTTGTCAGACTTTGTGTGCATTGCTTGTAGCAATTGTGTGATCAACCAGCAGGGGGAGCAATCATAGATCCCAGCAGGGTCTAGATAGATCCTACTGGGTCTCTTTTTTTCCTCATGATTCTTTTTGGTGGGTGTCAGCATTGACCCCTGCTGGAAGGGAATGCCCAATCTCAGAGAAAAGTCAGCAATACCATATGACTAATGGTCATCTTGACCCTGTTTTTAAAAGGGGGATCTCTGCATCTATAGGGGTGTACAATGGTTAAACATCTCCACAATAATTACACTCTTGTAAAAACAACATTTTGTAAAAACAACATTTTAACATTTGTTTGACACTGTTGTAGGCACTGTATAGTTTAGGGTTTCTGGGAGATTTGAACTACAGACCCAGGCTCCCAGCAATTCTGGCCCCTTGGGGCCTTGAGCCACAGGCACATTGTGATTCTAGTGTGTCCCACTAACCCTAACAAAATTAAAATCCATTTTAATTGTGTCATTGGTTTATAAAAAGGTTCCCTGACTACAGCTTGAAGAATTAGGCAGCTGGCAGTGGTTCCTATTATTCACTTGCAATTGGGACTTGTCAGTGCCACTGCCACTGGTATATGAGTGCTTGGTTCACGTGCCATCCTGGGCATGCATGTGTACGTTCACACAAACATACTTACTTCTATAGTTAATTTGCCCATCACATATCATGGCAAAAGTCTTTAAATCCACAACTTTGAGTGTAGTTGGAAAGATAAATACAGTGTGCCTCATTGATGCAAAAAAATGGAAAAAGATGAAAGTTGTGTCTCAGTAATTACAGCCAGATGACCATGGGCATTGGTTTTAGCGCTTGTAAGGCAGAAACTCTCATCACACTCTGATATAGGGATGGGATATAACCAGGCAGAGTGGTTTCCAGAGTGCCACATGTTTCTGTGGGCACCTAATTGCAGTTTCTGGTGTTCTGATAGAGGGTGAAAGAGGATCCATAACTGCAATCCTTACCACAGTGGCCCTGTGATCCATGCATTAAAATCCACAGCTTCTGTGTGCCCCTCCTGTATTGACATGTGAGGATGCAGACCTGCCACCTAGTATATAGGTTGGATTTACATACAACAAAACAAGGAGTCCTATCGAATATTAATATGTTGTATTGCGTGCCATAGAGCAGTGGTTCTGAATTACTTTTAATCCAATGCAATTTATAGCCATATTTGGATGCCATATCTGAGACATATCTGCGGCGTTCTAGCCCACAAGTCTTGCCAGAACCTCAGAATTTACAAAAATATGATTTCGAGGTGCTGCTGAAAAGACAAATATGTACATACAACAAATCATGGAATCGGTGGACACTCCGCAAATACACACAGCAAACACTTATTAAAAGACCATATTGAAGACAAAAATATTGGACATTCTGTTACACGATATGGTGATCTTTTGCTTACCCTGCCAAATGCCAGATTTGTGGTATAGCTGAAACTTCCAATATATACACAAAAAAGTAGATTGACATAGGCATAGACTGTTACATACAACACTGCTGCATAATATTGGAGGAAAGTGACATCATATTCTCATTCCATTACATAGAAACACAACATTTGATGGCATATAAGACCCATTTGGCACATTTGTTCTGACAATCAGTGCTCTGTCTTTATGCCTATCCCGTGCATGTTTAAATTCATTCATTGCATTAGCCTCTACCAATGGGGGGCTGTTCCACATATCTACCACCCTCTAGGTAAAGTACATTTTAAATAACCTTAAAAAATATCTCCCATTTATCATCCTTTGCCTCACTTCCACCATATGGGATGTTGGTGGCTATTTCTTGGTGGTCCAGGGTCTTAGCTGGCAAAGACATATCCTGTTCCCCGTGAACTTTGGGCAGAGACCATAGCACTTTGCTTTAAACAGAATGTAGAAAATGAGAAGATGGTTTCTTTGGTAGCAGAAGACAGGCCCTGTTCCACCATATAAACAACTTAAACAGTAACCTAAGGCATCAAATAGCAGGTCATAGCTGCGTGGGCAGCAGGGCAGGTTGGGAAAATCAAGAATCTAACCTGCTAACTGATAACCATAATCTGGTATAGACCTGCCTGCCAACGCTCACGCTGTGGATGTCCCTACTGATACTGAACACTGGAATATGATGTCCCCAGATCTTCAACATCCAGTGGTCCTGGGCTATGTAATGCAAAGGTTACAGGGAGGGCTGCACCAGCAAAGGAACACCGCGATTAAAGAACTATTATTGTTCTAATTACCCACCTAAAACAAGTTTTGGGGGGATCATAGAGGTTGGGTACCACATTGCCTATGGCTGGCCCTGGAAGAGGGACATATCTCCGTTCTCCACACTGGAGAATTGGGGAGCATTGCAGATGGACCCCCAAGCCTTAAAGCCAGTCTCACCTGCACCCCCTGCTTCCCTTTATTGTTGCCTCTGTGGCTGTCAAGAATGTTTTATACGTAATACATTCAGTAATAGGCAGGCAAGTGTTTATTAAGTAGGACATGAGGCAGAATAATAAAGAGTATTTTATATGAATAATAACAATAAGATAGCTTGAGTAGCTCGTTCTGTAAGGCTGTAGTGATTCGTATCTGTGTGTTCTCATCTCCATGTGCCTAATGACTGAATTATCAAAGGGGACAGTGTCACCTAGTGTTGGCTTTCAAGATGAGTTCCTCGCACACAAGGCATTCATCTCTCTCTCTTTTTTACATTTTGAGTTCGCTTTTGCCTTGTTTCTATCATTCTTTCGTTTATTCCCACGTCTTGTTCTAGTCTGTTTTAAAAAAGAAAAAAAAATCTCCATTTTCCATTCCCAGCCACAGTCATTTTTTTTCTTTATTCCTCTACAATATGCCAACCCTGAAAACAGTTGATTATCCTAGCCTAAAAACCACTCCTCCGCCTTCTCTTTCTCACACGCTTTGCCTTCCTTCTCCGTGCGTTGAGATTTTGTCCATTGGTTGCTATGGATTGTGGGAGTTGTAGTACACAACTGCTGGGTTGGCCGCCCTTCCCCACAGGGCAGCTTCTCTCCTTCCATGCCTCGGTCTCTATTAAGCCTTGGTCCCTTTTCTGGATGATGGGATTCGTAGTGTGCAGCTGTTTGTAGTGTCCAGTCCATTCTATGCATCACATTCGCCTTCCATCACTCTCTCAAACACCGCTTTACTTATTTCCCTCTAAATCCCTGCCCTTGCTTCCTCTTTGTTATCCTGTAAATCCCACCCATGTGTCTCCCTTTGCTTTTTTTTACCTCAGTAGCCCCTTCCATCCTCTCCTTCCTCCCCACAATCTTTGCTTCTCTTCAATCTCCCCCCCACCACCACTTCTCTCCCTCCCTCTAATCAATACCAGCCTGTCTGTCTGCTGTCTCTTCCCGTTAGCTGCTGACCCTTCCCAGAATTCCATGTGTCACGTGCGGGAATCCTGGCCCCCGGGGGCCACATTGAACCCAAAAGAACCTGCTAATGGCTTAACCCTATCAGTGCTGGAAAAAATACTTTCATTTTGGCATGGGATATTTAAACAGAGTTTGCTTTTGTTTTAAGATTTCTATATATTTTTTAAATGCAATTATTTTATACAAATTATAAAAAGTATTTTGTTTTAATAAATAAAATACAACTGCAACAAACAAATCTTCATTAAGTAAGTAGGTTATCGTCAGCCCTTGGAGGAGTTTTAATTGGGTTTAATTGATTTGCTATGAACTGCGCCTCAGCAAAAGGGTTAAAATAATGGAAATGAATATTTTTTTTTCAAAGATTTACAGTGGTGGAATTTTAAATTATAACATAAGTGCTAAAAAACTATCAAATGGCTCCTCTTTTGTACTCTGAGACTACAGGTATAGTTTTCAGGATAGCAAGATGATTACATGATCAGCTTTATGTTAATATAATAGAATAACTTGTCTAGAGGGGGTAATAACAACATATAAACAAATAACATACTGTCAACAACTGTAAATAACATACGCAATAACACTCATATTTACACATATTCTCACGCTAACACTCAGACTCTATTGTGATGCCGCCACTCCATGGATCTTGCATGGATACTTTTTTTTCTGTAGCCGCCACATTGTTACCACAATGTCACCTAGGGATTGTGTGACCCCCCCCCAAGCAAAGAATTTTGGACTTACTCCCCAGGGCCAGCCTACCCCTGGCTACCCCTACCCCTTCAGCAAACTAACATAGCATCCCAATATGATCTTTTACTTTGAAAGCCATAAAAAGGTATTTAACACAGTCAATGTCATAATAAAAATCCCCAACAATCAATGTATTTAGTAAAAGACTTGTTAATGGGATACAAATGCCAGTTCTGTCTGCTGTAAACGCCATATCACCTCCCATGATTCCAAGTGGTCAACGTGGGACACTTTTTAGTTAGAGGGTGAGGATAGAGACACGTAGCTCTCTGAGATTTACCCGGAGTCTGCGAGTGAAGCATCGGTTCTCTGGGTCACGGAGCTCTGTCTCTAGGTTGCGGGAGTCATCCCCACTCCCCATCCTATTCCCCTCCCACCACGTACAAAACTAAGCTATCTGGGGCTAGCCCCACCCTCATAGATTGTGAGCCCCACCCATGTATGTAGATAACCCCACCCCTCATTAAGCCACTCCCCCCAAATAGGGCGGCTTCCTGGAAGCCTGAACTGAGAGGAGATCCCATCACTCCCTAGATCTTGTATCAACAGGTAATGTCTGGGTGAATGATCAGATTCTCACAGTCTGGAACGACTTCTTCATGGCGACATCTCAGTATCAAATATACCAAATGGTATAGATCGCTGCTTGCACACTGGTGACTTAATTCGGAATGTCTTTACTTCTAGATAACTGTCATAAGCCCGATTATTAGACCCGTTGAATGATTATTGGTAAGATAGGTCACTTATATCAGAATAGTCGTGATATTAAAGGGTTAATATTAATAGAAAGAATCTCGGGGTCAGATCAACATAGCTCACAGCTATGCATATTATGGATCAAGGTACTGTCTAGACCCTAATGCACCTAATCATTTTTTTTTATTATATAAAAACACAATTATTTCCATTTATAAAACCAGCTTGGCTTGTTATTACCTCTGCCTCATAGTCAAGCTGTGGTTGCCTGGGGCTGATACAGACCCGAGCAGCTGCTTCTCTTGCCCCTATAGATTGCAAAGGGGTACATTAATTCAGTTTTCTGCAGGTATTTAAGGTTAGTAGTCTGGCGTGCCCACATGAGCAAGCCCAGGGCTACTAAGTATAAGCGCTAACATATAAGATGCATACAGATGAGATTGAATGTTAAACAGCGCCTCCAGGAAGGCCTCAAGTTAGAATTCCACCCCCTGATTTTTTACAGAAGGAAGACATGACAGCTCCCTACAATGTCATATAAATAGTTTAAGCTTGATTATTAATGCGGGTACAGCTCTGTTTTAACTCTTCCTCTGCCAGGGGCTACGATACATGCAGGGTTGCACGTCGGCCATTTTTTCAGGAGGTGGATCATTTCTGCATGTTTCTGACCACCACCTACAGTATGTGGGATGAATAAACGCACAGACGGAAATTAAAAGATTACACACGTTTCTTTATCTCCCAAAATATAGGTGCTGGTCAGAAACTTTTTAAATTTAGATGTGTCCTGGCTGATAAGGTTTTCCGCATCTAGCTCACATTTCTCATCACCTGTTACTAATGGACCATGTGCTGTGAGAGACCCACAAAACGCCACTAGGGCACTGAAGCACTTGTGACATCATGTACAGACCCGCTTTTGAGTGATGTCATATAAGGTCATGCTTTACTTACACTTTTCTACATGGCTATTGCATGCTAATCTGCTAGTGGTCCTAATAACTGGGACATTTTTCAGGACAACCAGGTTGTGAGGGCTTTCTTGGAAATGTTGTGCCTTTTGGCAGCTTTGTAACCCTGCTCTTCCTGTGTCTCTACACAAGTGGCAACATTCAGTCCAAATGGGGCCAATAAATCCGGTGGTACAATTCTATTTCACAAACAACACATTCAATATCCAATACACCGTTATGTCTCCAGGTGCCTTACCTCTGCCAATGGAGAGGAGATGTGACTCCTGATGGGATCTTGCCAACATCCAAGATGGCAGGCGCAACCTTGCTGTAACCTGCCTCCTCAGAGTGATGGTCAGCGTGGGAACATTCCCACAGTATTCAGGACAGCATTCCCCTGTGCTGCCATATTACCTTAGGGAGGTGTGGCCTGGCTCCTACATCCATACAGGACATTAGCGTAGCTACGGAGACGCCATAGCAATGCAGTAACAAATCCATTAAAGAGACCTTCTCCAGGTGTGAGATACCTTCCCTGGTGCCTATATATATAGCCACACATTCTTCCATCCCTGTCTTAGTTAGTAAGCTATCTTCAGTTTACCGGTTGTCTCCTGTTTGTGGCTATACTTGTCTTTTGACCTCCAGCCTGTTTCCTCGACCTAGAGCTTTAGTTCTGACCCCTGTTGCCTTTTGACAAAGTCTTTTGCCTCTATCTCTTGTAGTATTGTAGCCTTTGGATCTATTGCCACTCACCACAGTTGTTTCCATATACAACTGCTAATAGAGATAAGATTGTCAGGTAAAACATTTAAATCAAGGCAACCTAGTGGACCATTGTCTTCTGCCCTCCCCTTCTTGCCTTCTCCGGGCTGAGGTTTTTGAAGGAAGAGTTTCTTCAGTCATTGTTGTCTACGAGACCACCATGTACAGAAGTTGTAGAGCAGTGCGCCATCGGGGACTTTGAGTTCAACATAAAGCCCATTATGGAAAACACAGGCAATATTATATGAGGCACACAGAATTGGCAATTTAAGGTAAATAGGGTGTTATAGGATGTTTCTAATGAGCTCAAAAGAATCCTTTATTTTATTTTACTGTGAGATCTACCTGTTGTTGAGACTCAATAGCTGATGCAACTCTTGTTAAAAAAAATCCATCATATAAAACTTTAGATTGAATCGAATAGGCTCAGTTTCTCTTGATGCATAAGACATCTGCCTAAAGTATATTAGATAATCATTGACTGTTATGGTAATTGGATGCTGGCAGATCGGAATTTAGAACCTCTGCTTGAAAGCAGGTTAGATATTAATAGTGTTACGGGTTGTCACACACATTCCATGCACGTGATTAAGTGTAACAGGCTAAAGGCAGCCTTACCAACCCAAACTGTGTATTACTTTCCTGCGGCTAACAATATTCACCCCAAATACCCTAAACTTCCTCTCTCTACATAATGCAAGACTCTGAAGCTTTGGATGAGAAATACGCTTTTAAGTGCTTACTATGAGGATTGTGTATTTTAGCAAATTGAAAATAGAAATGCAATTACACTTTTAAAGTATTTTTATTACATTAACAGGATACAAATAATTAATAAGAAACTATACACAGACTACTAACCCATAGACCCAACACCTGTATAAATAATGGCTCTGTGGATGGAGTTTGGTAGGTCATCCACTGAAAAATGGAAGCTTAGGTAAGGATCGGGTCTTCTTTTTGGGCAGTCTGACCCTTATCACTCTTATCACTCCACTGAGTAGGAAATCCAGGTTTCGGGACATACTGAGCCTCTATGAGCTCCAAGTGCTTAATGACTTTGAGGTTTATTCACTAACATTTCAGTTGAGTTGAGTCAAGTACCTAAAAGAATAACATGGAGGAAATTGGTGCTTTTCTCCTTGGTCATCATTTCCTACAACAAGGTGTCCAGAAGGTAGTTCTCAGAGGACCTGAGATGAAAACGTGCAATGACGGCAAGGGACCTCTACTGTGACCCTAGGTATCACCTGCAAAGGTAAATACAATATAGACTCTATAGTATAGTATCGCAACTCGGCTACTCAAAAACAGTGAATGAGTCGGGTCTGCACTCAAGCTGAGAAAGGACTGCAACTTAAAATCAAAATAACTGGAATCCTGAAAATGAATGAGTCAGCCTATAACTGGTCGAACGTTAAAAAAAATGTAGTGAATACATTCGTTGGTGTTTAAGTTTGATTTATCAAGTGGAGTTGAGTTACATCCATAATTGAACTCACAACTTGGGCTGAACCTATTCTTCTAAAAGCTTCTGGAAGTTCTTACTGGATTCAGGATAACTGGCCCAATACGAACTTAGGAAGTGGAGGTTATTGAAAGAGCTCCACAAAAGAGAACTCTACGGCAGGTTATGGGCAATTTACATGGGGAATGGGTAAAATAAAGTGTTTCTTTTTGGTACTTCCACTGCTGATTCAAAAAGGAAACCATGGAGGTGCGATGTAAGTGCTTAGTTGTCCTTATGGCAACCCCACTCACAACACTGTTGGTTATTTGCTGTTCTTTTCATTGAAGATGGCATCAAACATGCTCTGTGGTTATCACCTAAGATATCACTCTGTTTTATCCCAAACACAGTGCAGTCTATGGCTAATTGGGTTACTTGATACATGTGTCTTCAGATTTAATCCAGTCCTCTGTTTGTTAAAGACTTTTGTTTCTGTAACTGGCTTGCCTCTACCTCTTCATGGGGTGTGGGCAATTGTATCCCCTTGGTTTTGAGTCATTCCAACATATATAATAAAATATAATACAGGAACTCACTCAACAATGAGTCAGGTACTGTACTTGGCCAAATTCTGTTTTCCAACATTACTCTGGTGAGCAAGGACTGATTTGGGATTAAAATCATGCCTGGCATTTTAAGGCACATGAGTCCGTCAGATGAATACACATGGCCACGCGCTCTAAATGTGCAAGAGCATATTGTACATCATTTATTAGCCATTAACCTTAAAGAGCCAGAGTTGGTTTTAATCCCCAGTCAATTCCCCAGTCCCTCTCTCTGCTTTCAATTAAAATTGAATTAACACATGTTAAGATATACATTAACAATAGCATTACAAATGACAATACAAATAAAACGAAGGTTAAAATAAACAAAATGCAAATAAATACTAACACTTTTAGAAGAGGGCCTTTCTCTTGTGGGCTTAGAGTCTGTCTGGAGGTTGAAGGTGAATGAGACGGAAGCTGAGAGAATATTTTCATACGTGGAGAAAATCAAAACCACTCATCATAATATTTTAAAAGCCATTGTCAAGCCCCGGTTAGCTCTAATTGGGCCAACCTTTATCCCCACATACCATAGATGTAACTATCAATGGACCTTTCACCAAAAATGCTTTACCCTTATCAATAGTTTATGCTGATAAACTATTGATAGGCATAAAGCATTCCTAGTGAAGGGTCTTTTGACAGATTTCATAAGATTGTAAGCACAGCAGACCAGGGTTCTAGGGTCCTAGACATCAGCACCATTTTTGTAAGAATGCAAAAGGATTTCATTCATTGGTGGCTCTAATGTATTTTATTAACGGAATTTCTAGGTAGACAACAGAAGCTGTCCGAACATGGGCCAATTGGTATAAATAGGCAGATGATTCAAAGGCGGAGAAATGTTAGAACAAGTGGCCATAATCCTAAACTCGAGGGTCAGGGGCTTAGATGTTTTACTTTCCTGAGAGGGTGAAGACAAGCACGGGCACTTGTTACTGGGTACCTATGAATAAATGTGCAGAAAGGAGACATCTGTAATATTTGCGTCTGGGTTATAAATCTTGCCCAAAGCAAATGTGTTCTTTAACGGACATGAAACCTACTAACAACTTCCACACATTTATCCTGCTATCTAGTTAATAATGTAATGGTTACGGTAGGTAAAAGGTGCACTTTAACTGCTATGCCTCTTAATATATTTTTGATTGAGTTCTGGTTATCAGTTTCCAGTAACACACATAGTGTTAGCACTCTCATAGCAGAAGCCCCATTTGTCATTTCCCCCCCTGTACTATTGAAATCAGCCTTTCGCAGAGCCATTGATTGCATTCATGGGGTGCCTTCCATTAGCTATTTCTCTTTTTCACCTGCCAAAGACCTTGCCATTATACTTCTCTTATACGCACATAATGGATCATCTGTGAGATTCTTGTTAGATGGTTTCAGAAAGCAGTATTTCTTATAAGTCTTCCATGCTTCGTAGGCAGGGCCATTCCTAGTGTTTGGTGCAGAACAATTGCTTTGTGCCCTGTACCCAGCATTGATACAAATGTAAAAAAAAAAGTTAAAACTGCAAATGGTGCAATTTCACTATTTTACCAGCTTTGTGCTGGGTAAATATTACCGTATTTAAGCACACAGGGCAAGACACAATGAGATACTTTTGAAATTGAGCGATATCACGTTTTTTCCATTTTTCATGAACTCTACAGCATCCTAAGGGCCGCCATTTTACCATTTATAGTTATCAAGTTATGGGACGCCAAAAAATAATTGAAAGTATTTCACTTCATGAGTCTCGCAGGCAATGGTTTCTTCTTTGAGTTTGATTAGGAAACATTGAGAGTTATGGATCGAATTTGAAGTCACCTGGTAATGGTTACATGCTGAAAATTGTATTGTTGGCCTAATTAAAATGAAAGCAAAATGTTCTACATCAATAGAATGTAATTGTTTCCAGGATAAGCAGAACAGGTGGAATGTTGATCATATAAAATAACCAGAGGCAAAATTACAGGGGACACAACTGGGACAGAGGCTGTCCCTCTGGGGGGGCCAGGCGACTGCTGCAACCATTCATTCCTGTCTCACTGCCGGTTCAGAATTATTCAGTAAGGGGCCTTCCGACTGGGACCGAGCCCACCCAGGACAGAAGGGTCATCTCTAGACAATTTTGAACCGACACAGGGAGACAGGAACATAACGGGGTCACATTACGTTATGGATCCCTGGAGAACCAAAGCTGCAGGAAAGGCAAGGAGTACCTCCTTATCTACGGAAAGACGGACGGGCAGTAGGTACGTATGTGATCATGAATGTCTACATATACAGTGAAGGAAAAAATATATTTGATCCCCTGCTGATTTTGTAAGTTTGCCCACTGACAAGGACATGATCAGTCTATAATTTTAATGGTAGATTTATTTGAACAGTGAGAGACAGAATAAAAACAAAAAAATCCAGAATAACGCATTTCAAATGTTATGAATTGATTTGCATTTTACTCAGTGAAATAAGTATTTGATCCCCCATCAAGAAGATGTCTGTTTTTTTTTTTTATACAGGTAACAAACAGATTAGGAGCACTCTATAAACGACACCTGTCCACAGAAGCAATCAATCAGATTCCAAACTCTCCACCATGGCCAAGACCAAAGAGCTGTCCAAGGATGTCAGGCACAAGATTGTAGACCTACACAAGGCTGGAATGGGCTACAAGACCATCGCCAAGCACCTTGGTGAGAAGGTAACAACAGTTGTTGCGATTATTCGCAAATGGAAGAAATACAAAATAAAGTCAATCTCCCTTGGTCTGGGGCTCCATGCAAGATATCACTTCGTGGAGTTTAGATGATCACAAGAAAGGTGAGGAATCAGCCCAGAACTACAGGGGAGGATCTTGTCAATGATCTCAAGGCAGTAGGGACCATAGTCACCAAGAAAACAATTGGTAACGCACTACGCCGTGAAGGACTGAAATCCTGCAGCACCTGCAAGACCCCCTGCTCAAGAAAGCACATGCACTGGCCTGTCTAAGGTTTGTCAATGAACATCTGAATGATTCAGAGGAGAACTGGGTGAAAGTGTTGTGATCAGATGAGACCAAAAACTAGCTATTTGGCGTCAACTCAACTTCCCGTGTTTGGAGGAGCAGGAATGCTGCCTATGACCCCAAGAACACCATCCCCCACCTGTCTCTTTGGATCTGAATAAAAACCGTTATTTAAAAAAAAACATGGAAGTGGAAACATTATGCATTGGGGGTGTTTTTCTGCTAAGGGGACAGGGCAACTTCTCCGCATTAAAGGAATGATGGATGGGGCCAGGTGAGAAAATCTGTGGAGGGAGCTGAAGGTTCGAGTTGCCAAACATCAGCCTCAAAACCTTAATAACTTAAGATGTGTGCAAACTTGGTGGCCAACTACAAGAAACGTCTGACCTCTGTGATTGCCAGCAAGGGTTTTGCCACCAAGTACTAAGTCATGTTTTGCAAAGGGGTCAAATACTTATTTCACTGAGTGAAATGCAAATCAGTTTAGAACTTTTGAAATGCATTATTCTGGAGTTGTTATTCTGTCTCTCACTGTTCAAATAAACCTACCGTTAAAATTATAGCAGGGTATCAACTATTTTTTTTCCTTCACTGTAAGTGTATTTAGGCATGAATATCAATGCATAATTGTTCGTAAGCATGGATGTGTACGTATAAGTGTGTCTTAACATGAACCTGTATGTGAAAGCATTTGTATGTATGATCATGAAAGTGTTAGCAAAGATGTGTATGTGTAAGTGTTTGTGTGTGAGCATGTATGTGTGGTGTGTGTTAGCCTGAGTGTGCAAGTAAAAAGTATCTGTGAGTGTGTAAGTGTTTGTGATAGCAAATTGATGGATTTGTATGTGTTGGGTTTGGGTATGAGCATGATTGTGTAAGTGATGTGAGAGTGTATATGTAACTGTGTAAGTGTGTTTATGTATGTGCGCCAGAGTGTATGTTGCAAGGGGCAAAGGAGGCACAGACAAGCTGTTTGAGGGCAATGATGGTGTAGACCAGCTGTTAGGGGACAAAGGTGGCAGATGAAGAATGTGTGGGGGTTAGTATAGCAGTGGGGCCAAAAGTCGCACTCACAAGCTGTTTGGGGGAAAAGGTGGCACTGTAGGACATTTTGCTTGGTGAAGTTTGGGGCCCTGGTGCAATTTTTGCACAGGGGGGCCTTGTGGTTTCTAGTTATGCCCCCGGAAGTTTCATATGTACTATAATATTTTCCTGCTCTGTGAAGGGTAAGGATAATATGGCCTTGTCATCTAATTGTGATAATGTGTCAAGGAACCCATCGTTAGAACTATGAAAGAGTCCCAAACAATTGTACATCTCCTCTTTAACTATCCATGGATTTATTGCCTTGCATAACTATACCTCTTTATAAGGGTCCTTCATTATCATTTTAAATGAATGCTATTAGACAGAAGTATTGAGTGACCTTAAAATACCCAAGCCTCCTCTTGAGATTTTAATAGTGGTCATTAAAAAGTCATTGAAAAATGAAATCTGCAGAGGAAGGGGATGGGGAATCCAAGTACAGAGTTGAAAAACCTTCTGCGGGTCCCAGTGATTCTAAATTTTTTGGGGAGCCTAAGCAATATGCTTTATTTGAGACGCATCATTTACACATATATGAGAAAGAATAATTATTCAATATTTATGACACAAAATATGTTTTAAATAAAAATACACTAAGAGATTAATACGGTTTTGCTTTTTGGGACTGATAACAGATTTATGCCCAAGGTTGTATCTTTTCAGATGAAGGGCATTGCCCAGGGGTGGGAAAAAAAATTATACAGGTTTAGGAACCAATCTTTTAATGGTTAAGCAGTGTTCCTTCAATTCAATAAAGCACTTAGCCTGAACGAAGCGGACAGATATCGCCCACAGATGATGGTCAATGTAAGGAATCAATCCCTTACCAGGTCAGTGTATTCTACAAATTAAAGAAGAGGTAAAGTGTCAACAGTACTCTTAAAGACAATATTTAAGTGTCCTACAAAGAAAGATGCATTTTCTGTAGAGGTCCAAGCATGACGAAGAAGGACTGTCCAAACAAAGCGCTAGTTTTATTTTTACAGACAAAAAAGATGTATAAGAGCCTTTGCTGGTGTAAAACTGCTATTTGGTCTTGAAAACCATTCATGAATGAGCCCTCTCAATGAATTTAAGGTGAATCAAATCAACCCAGAACACCCAAACCTGTCTGTGTATTAGATCAGATTCATTTAGGTCTTTTTTGTGAGGTGACACAGTACAATCTAATGTCAGAATTAATTAACAATTCACTAATTATATTAAAAGCATACGTGATGTACCTAAGATCTCATATATTCTTCACTTTTATTGTAGTTTTTTTTTTAAATTAATTTTAATATTGTAAATTAAAGGGCACTATTTGAAAAAAGACGTGCATTTTCAACATGTACTTGATCTGAAACTTTCTGATGATTTAAATTATATTTTGTAAGATGTTAAACTATGTGATACCCCAAGCGCAGGATAGTGGTTCACTGGCTGAATTAAGGAGAAGACATGGTAGATGATGGGCACAGCAGTGTGAAATAATTTGATTTTAGTTCATTTCTGAGAGTGATTGGACGGGAATAGTGAAAAATGTCAAGCCTACATAATGTAGCTAATAGATAGCCCCCAGGACACCATATCAAATGCCTTCTTAGCGTCAAGCCAGAGAATGTGGAATATTATTAGAAGTCCATTATAAATGTTTCTTCACTGACATAACTTTCCAGATGTTGTTAAAAAGTTTCTTTCTGATAATATTTTTACTATAGACAGAATACCCTTTGTACAGGGATGTCATTTCGCCAATACAAAATTAGACTTGTGCATTCATATTTGGGAGAACATGAAAACGAACATGAATGTTGCGTTTTCATTGTTCAGCTTCCCTTCATTGGTGGATGCCAAAGGAGCCCTCTGTCAGCGACCAGTAGGGTCGCTCTTACGGGCCTTTAAAATTTAAATCCTGGCGCTGAAGCCATTGGCCTCCCCAGGCCAAGTTGCTCTGAGGTGTACCTTGCCCTGCCCTTTGCCAGGGGGACTAAAATCCCCGTTACTCCCAAGCCAAGTTTCTCAGAGCGGTTTTCTGAGTCTGAGACAACGACTCCACTCACATCTGTCCATCGCGGGCATCTTCTGTGTGGCGCAAGGCTGCAGCCACTATAACCGGAGGGAGCCAGAAGTGGGTCTTCCCCATCAGCGCAGCAGAAAGACCTGCAGTGTGTAGCCTACTGGAGGCCTCCCCTTTCGACACAGGTAGATCACATTATCAGATGTATTGTGCTGTCTTTTAAAAAATATATATAGAGAGAGAGAGACCTGGAAATCTCTGGCTTTGCATCACCCACCCAGGGAAGGGCTGGCACCTACTGGCCTGGGAAGCAGGGAAAGCCTAGAGGCCTCATTGCCTCCCCTCGGTAACTTGCACACACATTGGCACCCATTTACGCACTAACACACACACTTCCTCTCAAACACACATGTTCTTAAATCCGCCCCGGTGCTTGTATGTTGGATACACATGGCCTCATGCTACACTCTTATACTTTGTAGCATTTGGCTGGGTGTACCCAGCAATACAGGTATGTAGGAGGCACCACTAGGCACCGGCACACCAGGCATGTGTCAGATTGGCCAGAATGGCGCTCTATATATATTACTATTTTTACCTATTTTAGTCTTTAAACACAGAAACGTGTTTTTTAGCGTATAGAACGAAAAATAAAAACCTCCTGGACACAACACGAAAAAGGGCACATTCTGACAGAAGAATAATGTGTTTCCTAATTTAACGGAATGAGCTCACAAATATAATACCAGGTACTGCCTTATTATACTCTTTGTAAGCGTGAGATAAATGGTGCTGATTTTTCTGCATTACAATAAGTACGGTTCTTTTGTTTGAACCAGTGTGGTAATTTAGACCTCATTTATTTCAAAATCACAGCTAAAGTCCATTTATAATCTCATTTCATGTACAAAGTAAGATTGTGCAATATTCTTTAGAAAAAAAATGCAAAATAACAAAATCCTCTGTACCTTGGGTTCTGAATCCAATCGGAAATATTCCGTTTATTCTTAAATTTGAATCATGGGAGGGCTTGTCTTTATTTAACTTTATTTTTCTGTCTTATGGGATGACATGGGGTTTAAAAAAATCCATCTTGCATAAAGATCTACTTGCTTTTTTCTATAATTATAAATTGCATGGGAATGAATTGTCCTTAAATTGGAAAGGTCACTTTCTTAAATGTGGTTTTCACCTTAATTACACTCTCTAGTAGTGACCTAACCCGAGTTATGGTAGCCTAGGGCAGAATAACATATGGTAGCCTAGGGCAGAATAAAATATGGTAGCCTAGGGCAGAATAAAATATGCCCCCCCCCATCCAGCCTGTCCCTGTCCCTGTCCCTCTGATGTAAGTCTACAGTCTCATGCCCACATGCACACACATACACTGCCCTAACACACGCCTGTGCATACATACACACTTACACTGCCCTTATACTACCCCGACTATCGTAAATCAAAATACAAAATGATACAAAATTCAAATGACAATACAATTTAAAGTTTAAGCTACTCAATAATCATACATTATCTATATAAAAAGCACATGACTTAGTTCCAAGGGGTAACACCACAGTCTTTGTATAAGAATCAGCAAGTTCCAGATGTCCAGTTATAACCATAACTCTTCTAAATCCACATAAATACTCCCAATATAATAAATGTTGTCATTTTGAAGAAGTTAAATAAAAAAAAATGCCAATCGCTTGTTATTCTAAACACTTAATAAATGAAATGAAATTATTAACTTACATGATAACATTCACACATAAGAACAACACAGAACCTTTTTTCTTTTTCTATCAGTGCCCGCTATTGTGTCACATAACAATAGAGTGTTCCCAGCAATAGATGCCTATTGTGACTAAGGATTTGCATATTTTTTCATGCTTACATTTCAGGATTAAATTCTGTACTATGGTTATGGTTGCCAAATGGCCAGTATTTGAGTTGAGGCTCCATTTTGACTTCTTGGCAGTGCCGTACTAACAGTGATGGGGTGGTACTTTAAGGCTACCAGCCATTCGATGATGTATGTGTAGCCAACAGCTGGATATACACAGCTGCATTCTGCATTGTGTAGCCAAGCATATCCAGCTGCTGGCCACATGATGCAGCATCTGATCTGCTGCTTGGGGACTTGCTGCAGGTGAGATTGTGGCGCTGTTGGCCACCCGGCCTGAAAGGGAGTACAAAACAGTACCCATGTATGAAACCCTGCGCAACCAGTGGGAACCCTTATATGTCGCAGAACCCCTCCATTGGATTTGTGGTCTGCAACCTGTGTATGGGCCCTTGCAAGGTTTGGGGCCTGGTGACCAGACAGGTGCATTCAGATTTGTATGAATGAATTCTAGTAAATTTGGCAATTCGTACGGAGACCCGAAATCGAGGCCAGCCCCCCCCCCATGAATCCGACAAAAATAAAGACAGAATTTTTGTTCCACTCACGCTCACATTCTCACTCACTCATGCTCTCTAAATGTTTCCCTAGCTTCTCTGCTGACCAATTCCACATCTTTTCCCGCATCTTCTTCTGTCTTCTCCCTTCTCTTCTATCTTCAATCCTTAATTTTCTTTCTTCGCCCGCATCTCTGCGTACATAACCCGGCAACTTCCGCCAAAATAGCAGCGCTGCAGTGACGTCCTTCCCGATCCTCCAATAGGGAAGAGGACATCACTACAAGCACCACCATATTGTTCTTGTCAGGGCAAACTGATGGGGGATGTCCTCTCCTCTGCTTTTCTCAAGGCTTGAGAAAGACCTGTGCGTCGAAACGTTGCCTGTGTGAAATAAACTCACCTTATCACTTGAGTGCTGAGCCTCTGCTTCTTTGTTTTGGATCTACTGAGGGACTTGGTGGTACCCTGGCTCGTGCACCATTTCACTGCTGAGTGCTGCATCCCAACCTTTCTTTTTGTGTATGTTATTTTCTCTCCTCTGCTTTGACGATCTCAGAGATGATGTCACCGCTGTACCGCCATATTGCCCTTGTTTCACCAAATGGGCCAAATCGTTCTTGGCCCATTTGTACCTGTCTCCTGGTGACCCCTTTCAAGGGAAGAGGGACTGGTGGTTGCACTCACTTCAAGCAAGGAGCAGGGCAGTGGGAGAAAGATGAGGTGACGCGGGTCAAGGGGCTTTATCTTTAGTTTGTACTGGGCCCCAAGACTACTGATGGCGGACCTGCTCCTTGGTGTCAGACATTACTAATGTTTGTTAGCACAACTGCATGAGCACTAACTTGCCTTTTCAGTCTGTTTTCCCAGACTGGCCATCTGGTAAACCGGAAAAAATGCCAGTTTTCTTTTTTATTTGGCAGCTCTAACTGTGGCATACCTCCCAAATCTCCCTGTCTAAGAGGGATAGGTCTCTCATTTACACCCTTATGCCTATTTGTCTTTTCTAGGAGCTTTGAACGTTTGTTGGGTAACAATGCATCATTGCATAGAAACATCAGGAAATATGTTTATAACGTGTTTAAAAATAGAAAGTAACACAATAGAGAAGTGAAATATAAACTATCCTAATGGGTCAGGTGACATTTTCTATAATTCTGGTAGACAAACCTTGAATACTGTATCTCCTACATAAAGAAAACAAACACATCAGTGGGGAAAATATTGTTTTTGGTGCCATCAATAGGCATAGAACAGTATTGTTTTTGTTACTTGTTACTACTCATCACTGCATGTAGTATACTGTTTTCACACAACAGCGCAACAGCGCCCCACTGAGGAGGAACATCATTATAGGATTAATAACATGCTTATTACAGAGGACAAGCACTGCAAAAAAGCCCTGCCTATGTTATTGGGAATACTACAAGAACTGGTATCTCTTCCAATGGGTTTATCAGGGTGCTCAGCTGTACCACCTAGTGGCCAGTAAGTAGAAGGACATCTCAATTTACTTAAGTTTTATTAGACATGGACAGCTTAGCCTGTGAAAAGTTATTATAGTAAGACAGAAAGAGACTACATGGATAGTCCAGTCATTATCCATGGACCATATTTACAGAAATGAATATAGAGTACTTCTAAATATAAGTTTATGCATCCGAGTTGTATAGCTGACAGATCACATTTTGTGGAATTTCACTCGGTATGATAAGGCGAGAACAGTTATTATTCATACCATCCAAGAAGGTAGGTCGTGAATTAAATCAAGTCCAACATCTTCTAAAAATGAAATATGCATAAAAATGTGCATATCCAAGCTCCACACCCCGCTTAGAGGCATAAAAGGACTCTAGAGGGGCTGAAATAAAGTTTTTTTGTATATTGCTCTTAATGCTGAATTACATTTGCAGTTTGTTTGTCGAAGGATGTGTGTAGGTTTTTCTAACTATATATGTATACGTATGATATATTATATATATATTTACATATATTCATATAACTGCCCCCATTCAACAATGTGTATAAAAACAGCAAAAAGGTGTTTGCAAATGTAATTGTGTAAATGAAATGTATTTTATCTTCTAAATGCCTTACTTTGTTACACAAAAGATAATTCACATAAATGGTCCTAAATCAAATAATCCTTTTGGTCATTTGAACTGTTGAGAGATGTGCATATATATATATATATATATATATATATTATATATATATATATATATATATATATATACACTGATGAATGCAGTGACTTCACGACAATAATGTTCACCGTGACACAGGGTAACCCTTTGATATGGCTTGATATACGAGAGACGTCTGAAAAGTTTCCGCACTTTTATATTTTTGTTGGAAAGGTTGAAGGCCGGAGGAGTAGAAATTGGTCGTGTCCTAACGTGTCATGTCACTAGTTCTGTCTGGCAAGCCGGCTGCCATGAAATGTAGGTTCACCATTACGAGCCCAAAAGCAAGTGACACGCTATGCAGTGGAAGCCTCCATCATCTCATGTAGCAAAGTAATTCAAGACGCAACCGTCGGCGGCAAAGTTAATGTTGACCGTCTTCTAGGAAAAAGTTGGTACGATATTGGAAAAATTGGATGTCAAAGGAAGGTGAGTATGTAGAAAAGTAATGTCATTTGTTTTTAATGTAATTTGTTTTGAAAGAAATAGAGTTAAAAAAGTGTGGAAACTGTTTGAATGTCCCCCGTATGTATTGACCTGATGACAATAAAAAGGTTTAACTCCAAAAAGAAAAGGCCTCCAAGACTAACCTTCATATATCAAAAATAAAACTACTAATTATTTGACAAATTTAAGTTAAAAATTGGGACAGTGCAGGGGGCCACGAGACTTTCTGTGAACCTCCTCCACTGTCCCTTGGACAGTTTGAGCTCTGCTGATTCACGATAGCATGGAGGTCCAAAATGTGCCAAGTAAGCATGGCGTTTTCCAAATGTGTAACCCACCCCAAAAGTAGCCAAGACTACAAGAATTGTTTTTTTTTATCGTGCAGAATCCACAATAATTGCACTGCCTGTGACCATGGAAAAATAGGGTAGGCATGCAGATTAAGACTAGACAATAGCAGACCAATCAGAACAAAGGAGTGGAGCATCCAGTAGCCAATAGGGAACAAGCATATACAACTTACTTTGGGGAGGGCCAACTACACAACCAATGGGGCCAAAATGACTTTCTGTGGGGTTGGCATAGATGAGAGAACCAGAGGAGTAATTACACATTTCATGCCATCACAAAAAAACAACGCATATTAATACAAAAAAATACTACATACATATTGTCAGTATAAATTTACAATAGACTGGGTACGTATGAAAATGGACAATAATCAGACAAAATGAGTACTATTTAAATCTGCATTCATACCCATTGGTTTACAAGTTGGTGGAAGGACATTTAAAAGGTTCCGAAATTAAGTCCAAAATGAAGTCTGGAGATTTTGTAGACCTTGATAGTGGCTTTGAGTTAGTGTAAGCAGTCCTAGGGGGTGTCCCTTTAATCTAGACAGCACATCAAGATAGAATAAGAGGGTGGTAAATTAGTGGAACAGCCCTCCCGCAGAGGTGGTAGAGGTTAATACAGTTAGGGAATATAATCATACGTGGGTTGGACTGACTATTCTAAATATAAGACAAGACCAAGGACTGATTAAGGTCTGAATCTTTACATCCTATCTGCCGTTAAATCTGATGTTTCTATGTTAGTGTTTAACATAGAATTCAGTCACTGATATTTGTAATCAAGATGAAAGGTTGGCACCTCTAAGAAAAAAAAAAGTTTCATTTATATGAATAATTATATTAATAAATAATAAAATATTAGTATATCAACTGTTACTGTGAAAATCTCTAACCATAACGAATGGGATTTCAGATGTGGCAATGACAACATGTGTCCTCTAGGGGGCTCTGTTGCAGTATGGAGAAACCATGGCAAAAAAAAAAACCCAGTGAGGAGATCTTCACTGTCCTCTTTTCAGCCACTCACCTAAGGGTAACCCAGAGACGCTGGATCCAAACATAGGAACATAGAAGGTGCCAGCACATAAGAACCAATTGGCCCATTCAGTCTGCCCAATTTCGGAAGGCATTCATTAGTCTGTGGCCTTATATTATATATATAGAATAGCCTTCCAAATGCATACTTAATCATTTCCCTGTATTAATCCATTTCACCTCTTCTGGAAGGCTATTCCATGCATCCACTAAAAGTAATACTTACTGATATTACTTTTAAACCTTTGCTCCTTTCATTTAAGATTATATTATTTTAGTCACCCAATCAAAAAATAAATAAGATTAGTTTGGCATGATCTCCCTGAAGTAAACCCGTGTTGTTTCTGATGTTGAAACCCATGTGACTCCACAATCCTATGCTTTAATTTCCATTAATTTGCCCACTACCGATGTAAGACTCACAGGCCTGTAGTTTCCCGACTCCTCCCTACTGCCTTTCTTGTGAACGGGCACAACATTCACTACTTTCCAATCTTCTGGGACTACTCCCGTTAACAATAATTGGTTAAATAAATCCGTTAATGGTTTTGCTAGTACACCACAAAGCTCCTTTAATAACCTTGGTTGACTCATCTTATTTGTCCTTACTCTAGAATCCTGAAGTAGAGCCTCTTCCTCTATAAAGTTCTGTCTATCAAGTGACTCATTAGTCTTTTTTCCTAACTGAGGTCCCTTTTCTACATTTTCATCTGTAAAAACTGAACAAAAATATTCATTGACTGTGTCAGCTAGTCCTTTATCCTCGTCTACATACTTCTTTTGTTTTTAATCTAACTAATCCTTGTCTTACTTTCTTTTTCTAATTAATGTATCTAAAAAGCAATTTATCGCCCCGTCTTACTATTCTCTCTTCTGTGCATGCTTTGGAAGATCTTATAACACGCTTTGTCTCTTCCTGCCTAATCTTTCTCACTTTGGGTTAATTCGGCTTTCTGTTGGCTTTATTAATTCAACTTTTAAATAACCCCATATTTCCTGGACTCCATTTAAAGCGATCCAGTTTCATCGCGACATCTTTACACACATTCTAATTTTTAAAAAGTCAGTTTTTCTAAAATCTAAAAATTTTTTTTTGTGTGTGGTGTGACCTAGTCCCTGTTCTTATATTAAGCCACACAGACCGATGATCAGTAGATCCCAAACTTTCACCTCCAGTAATGATACCAAATCTCCATTTGTGAACACTAAATCTAACATGGCCTCCTTACGAGTTGGCTCCTCGACTACTTGTTTTAGAGATAATCTCGATCCTGATCTGAACAATAATTACAAGTCATTCAGAAAACACTTCAGACGTTTAAATTGCATCTTCACACCGCACAAAACATTCTACCCAATTTCCCGATAAGAACAAGAGAGCATATATAATTATAACATCATTGCTATCGCCCGATTAAATGTTTAACAGCAATTCCACAGATAAACTTAAATCAGGAGATGGCTTTAAAGCGTTGATGACTTTTTAAATGTCTTAATTCCACAGGAGATTGTGTTTGTCGGAGTGTGTCTCCTGGCGGCCTGGCTATCTCTTTTCCTCTTAGCACTGGATCACTCATTGAGGCACACTCCTATCTCGGTTCTGAAATATCGCTTAGAAGGTTCCTTCTGTAGAACTGAGCTTTAATTAAACGAATCCAGTGACAATTAAACATGGTAGATGATCCAAAAACACAAGCCAGAACCCTCTAGCCCACGGCCTTGCATGCCTGTCCATTACTACAGGGACATTCAAAATTGAATGTTTGAAAAGTGAAGACTGAGCTTTTTAGGCTGTGGGATGACAGGAAAGGCCTACTGGTTCCAGGGCTATGTTTATTGATGATGGAGCCCTAGGCAAATTTCCCCTGGTAGCATCATGCTCTACTTCATGGCCTGCTTGCGATGTATTACTGAGTAAGTTACATTGCTCAAACTCACACATTTCTCTGTTCCTCTCTATATGACTATAACTGCTTATGAATTGGTTCCTGATCTCTAACTTTTGGTCATCATTAAGGACGATCTCTTTGTTTCTGTCCTATCCACTGGTCTTGTTTTCTCTTCCATCCTTTACTATACTGCCAAACACTCTCCCTCTTTTCTAGAACCTCTGACTTCTGCTAGATGTTTTCTGAGAGCATTGCCTTCTCGCTGTGTGTCCGGCAGCTGCGGGCCATAATTCCCCTGGCTCCCCAAAACTGTCATTTCCCAGCGTTATGCCTCATGGGGTTTGAGACCCCTGATGTAATTGTCTTAATCACAGCAGCTGTAGGCTCAGATGGATATGGAATCAAGCAAAAGTCAGGTTTATACAATTTATCTGTATGTTTTAATACTCATGCCATACAATCCTTGCCAGCTGTTGTGTTCCTTACATTATTGGCTCCTCGCATCAGTTTTTCCACTTTAAAATACATTAGGTCTGTGAAACACATGGAAAAGCCACCAGCCATTCTTCATGCATGGGGGAATCCTGCTTCAAGCAGCCAATCGGTGGTTCAAAAAATAGGACCACATAGGAGACGGGGAGCTGCAGCTCTGGACCTGTAGCTTCTCAATATGTTTCTTTCCTTTTTTGCAGTACAAAGTACAGTATTTTCATATGCATTCATTGTCAAGGCTCCTGGGAATCAGCGTAGCTAAATGGACAGGGAGCATGTATGTGTGTGGGTGAGTGCATGCTCAGGGCATGTGTGTTTTTGATTGGGGTATGTAAATGTAGGGGCGGGAGTCACTAGGGGATAAAGGGTGCCCTCTGGGTGACCCCGGTCACTGTCATTTTTCCAGAGACAGTCAACAGACTTACCTGCTTCCCTCAGCCACTATACAAGCAATGGCTTGGTTACAGCTTAACTCTAAAGCAGGCGAGCATCAGCTCAGTTATCTGCCACAAGGAATGATTGAGTCCTGACCAGAGCAGGTTGTATCAACCATACAGCACTTTGTCATATTCCTAGCTGTTTAATTGCAGCACTTAACTTTATAATGGCCGGGTGTGTTTCTGAGGTGGGATTTATCAGTTTTTAATTTTTTATTTGTCCCCTTGCAGCATGGATGCAATAATCCTGTATAATGACAGCCATGTGGGATTGCAAAGTTTTTATTTTAAGTCTAGGGATAAACCAATTTAATGTTATGTGAATGGCTGGGGGATGATTACTCTGCTGCTGGGTCCTTATATCTTAGTTCTCTACATATAGGTGTATTAGTAATCCCCCTGCTGCACCTATTTAGATGGAAGATGCACTTCAGTAATATCCATCTTATTTGTACAAGGCCTTTGCTAAGTATCTGAGGGAAAGGATTTGGTACCTCGTGGCATTGTACCAGGAATGCTGTGCTGTTTGCTCCATGGCAGGAACTCTTGCAAAGTAAAAACTCTCATGTGGGCTTTGCTAAGCATTGCTAGGCCTTAACGTGCCAAAGCTAGGGGTGGGGGCTGGCCCATTCACTCCTATACAATGGGGAATGGGTTAATGTGATCTTAAAAAGCAAGATTGTAATGGATTACTCACTTGGCTGATATTTAGCAGTCCCTCCATTAAATTGGCAAGTGATGGAAAATGTATTGGTCAAAAGACCTTTAAGAATATGAACTGATACTTTCAGTCTAACTCCCACTTTGCAGTGCAGTGATTAGTTTGTCATGTTTTCACGTCTTAGGTTTTGGTGGGAAGATTTGTTTCCTTGCCCTTTGTGTAATAATTCATCTAAAGTCTGATCATTGGCACAGCAACGCTAATTCCACTTTACTTTTACATGGTGCCTCTGCCTCCATTCTATAATCCGTTCACTGCATGTTAAGATTGCAGTGCTGTGCCAAAAGCAGTAGTGAGTACATGGCACCGCTTTATTCTTGGCTTTCCTTAGGATGGTTGTGCTTTTCTATTTAAACGTTTTATCATGTTTTCCACATGAAGCTCCTGATACATTTTGCAAAGTAAAACATCACTGCACTTTGGTTTCAATTGCAGATTGTGGTATTATATTCTTCTGTTTACAAAAAAAAAAAAAAGTTTTTCAATTGTCACTATTTAAGGTGAGCTACTGGTTATGCCCCCCCTTAACTAGCCACGTGGCTAGTGCTCACCTGTAACAGGGCGGTTTCAGGAGTATTGAGTTACAACTTGGCACTCCTTTATGAAATTATTTATATTTGGGCAGATGGCCCCATTTATTTGGTTTTCAGAGCTCTTCATTTCATTTTTCATTTTATGGGGGTTGCTGTCTGAGGGAGGTCCACCCCGGATAGCAGTAGCTGTGGTGGCTACCTGCAGGACTCCCTCTTGGCTGGGTGCCTGGGATACAGGTCGTGCAGCTACTGTGCATGGAAGATCCACCAGTAGCTATTTCAATCTGAGTTAACAAAAAATAAAAAAATAATATGCCTTCTGTGGTAAGGCAAACTCTGGGCACAAGCTATGGTGGCTTGCGTACAAGGGCTCCCCACGGGCTGAGTCCTGGTAGGAGTCTGTGATCTGGTTTGCCCGGTGCCACGAATGGATGTGGCCAGGGTTCTGTTTTTACATGTCCCTGGTGGTATTGTGTGGACGGCCTACCCACGGGCTGAGTCCTGGTGGAAGTATGTGATCTGGTTTGCCCAGTGCCACGAGTGGACGGCACTATCCCTTGGTTCGGACTATCCTTGGTGGTGCACCATAGTGTGGGAGTTAGCCCTCTGAGGTGGTGCTGACTCAAGTCACAAGCTATGGAGCTTGTTATGGTTTTGCTCCTGGGCCATGTATGATCGGCCAGGAGTTTAGGCCCCAAGGGGTGGAATCATAAGGATCTACTGGACTTGCTTTCACTCTCTGTTTCATTCTATGGCCCGACATTCACACCCCAAGGAGTGGAATCCTGCGGGATCTATAGAATGCTTGTCCTCGGCTGCCACTAACAACTGGTGTTTTTCTAGGCTAACCAGTCGATCGCTCACCGGTTTTCTCTTGCAAATATTATTCTATTGTTTTGCTGGTACTTTGTTTGCCTTTTATTCCTGTTCTCTTCGCATGATGTGTATGTACTTGGCTATAGGTGAGGGCCTGGGACTGTACTTAAAGTCAGGAGGACATCACTACGTAGATGGGTAACTATAGGTACACCATATTTTCCATGTTATTGCTTCAATGGGGCTCAGGTTGGCATTTGTATGCTTGACCAATTTTCTCTATGCCTTTTCATTTTCTGGGCTTAACCTGGTATCTATCTCTAAAATTGCATACGTCACCTTAAGTCAAATATGCAAAAAAAAAACAAAAAAAACCCCCCATAAATTAGATAAATAAATAAATTATTAGTTGAATATGACCTCACCTTGGTTTTCCACATACGGGGGTTCATTTATATATAAAATCCATTTTTCCATGTAATGGAAATTTGTAATCGTGTGCTAATTGCCAAGACCATTTATAGCTCATATTGAAATCAAACCTTCATGTTCCCAGCGTGTTTGCTGGTTTTTAATACAGATCTTTTAGTATGCATACTGCACAACCTTAACCAGAGAATCCATTGGGGCGGGAGGTGGTACTTATTGCATGTGCCTTCCCCCCCGCCTCATAACTACAGTCACGACTTAATATCTGCATCAGTTATAAAGGGAAGTTCTTTCAGGGGAACTACCTGTGGTGCAGTGTGCCATTTAGGACTGCTAGGTGATGCCTGTCTACTTGTATCGGGGTCCGCACAGTCTAAGGTTTGCATTCCATGCGGCTGGATATTTTACCAACAGATAACAGCCGATTCCATTCAGCCAATGCTATTACGAAGGAGTTTAATCGTCATATTTTCATTATACTGGTTGGTTATTAGCATTCTGCCCAAAACTGTATTGAAACATATTCCTTTGGCCTTCACCTATAGCCTTGGTAGCCCCCTAACACTTTCATGGAAGGATATCTTCTCCTCAAGCTGGTAGGGGGCCCGCTTCTGGTACATCAGGACGGGTCCTAATTGTCGCATTTTCAATTTGTGGGTGTCTTTCGGAAATTGCTTTTGGGAGCATTCCTTCTGTATTGGGGCAGCCACGAAGGCTACCTGGGTGGGTTTGCCCGATTCCTCGGTGCAGCGTGTTGAGCGTTGGTGATCGGGGCGTTTTAGGTCTTACGTTCGTTTGGATATGTCTGCTTAATGTTTTCTGTTTTGTGGGTACGGTTCTTCCTCAAGTTTGGCTCATCGGACACTCATTCGTCTTCTGGGGTAGGGAGAGGGTGGAGGTACGCCCGAATGGGGCACAGTTGGGGTTCTCCCCTCTGGGGGTTGAGGTGTGGTGGTTTGGGAAGCGGGGGATGCGGTGGGTTCATCTCCTTTCCAAACTTATCCAGGCTGTTAGGTTCCCTGTCAGTTCTAGTGATTCACCTCGGGGGGAATGATCTAGGGGTGGTCCGGTTAGCTCCTTAGGGGATATCATTCTTAGGGATTTGTCTAGGATTCTGGTGTTATTCCCGGAGGTTCAGCTGGTGTGGTCCGAGGTAGTGTCGCTGGAGCGGTTGCGGGTTAAGTTGAATCGTTGGGTATCTAAGTTTGGGGCTAGTGTTAACGGTGTGCCAGTTAGGCACAGGGTGTTTGAGAGGGACGCCGCTAATTTGTTTTGAAGCATTGGTGTTCGTCTCAATGATATTGGTTTAGATATTTTGAAATTGGCACTCCAGGAGGCGATCGGTCAGGCCATGGCTTTTGTTGGTGGGGGCCCCCGCTGATTTAAGGGGTTAAACAGCGGGGTTTGTGGCGGTTTGTGTGTCCTTGCCGGTCTGGTTTTTGTAAGTGATGGAGTTTGGATGCTGGTGTGAAGGAAGGCTCAATCCTCCCCTAACCTCTGGTGTTTTTTATTGGACGTGCCCACCGAGCTTATGGTCGGCTGGTGGTTAGCATTAGTTCTGGGACAGCGGAAGTTAGCTGTCAATGTTATTGGACGTGCCCACCGAGCTTATGGTCGGCTGGTGGTTAGCATTAGTTGTGGGACAGCGGAAGGTAGCTGTCATTTTTGTTTGGACGAGGGGGGAGGTGAGCACCTGTGGTCTGGATTGTACAGTGGTGAGCGGCCGGCAAGGACGGGGTTAATTCAGTTCCTGTGTTGGCTATGTTTGAATGTATTATGTGTTATGTATATTTGTATTTACTATTTATTGTGTGGTTTATTGTGTATTTATGTTTATGGTGTTTAGGCCAACACAGTGTTTGTGGTTATTCTTAATAAAATATGCTGTGGCCTGTTTTATCCAACTTCAGTCTCTGTGTCGTTAATTGGTGGGGTTTAGGTGGTAGTTGGTTTGTGATGCACGGTACACACTACCCACATACAAGGAGGATCCCTGGATACTGGAGAGTATCTTTAAACTCGACTAGTATCATAGAACATTTTTGTTAATATATTAGACCATAATTAACCTTTACCTACAGACCTACTTACCCACTCATGTTCAATTGAAGACTATCCCCTCTACCGACTTCAATGGTGTTTTGGGGTTTAAATGTGGCCCATTCAAGTTAACGGAGGGTACATGCAGCTACCATTGGATGAGGATGGATTGATTTGCATCTGCATTTCTTTTTCATTATTTGGATCTCTTTGCTGATCATCTCATGATAGGCCCTGAAATGGTAAGTGATTTTTTTCCTGATAGGTTTTCATACCTTGAGTGCCATGAGGATGGACTTCAAAGTGATTGAGTGTGGCTCCCAATGGGTGCTTAGATAAATTGTTTTCTTAGCCAAATTAATTGGTGAATGCTTTCACTTTTGCTTGGTATACACAGCTGGAGTCTTGATAAAAAAAACTGGTATTTCCTTGATCCTTAGTGACAAATATTTTTCATAGTTATGATGATCCCACTTTCACTTGACTTGACGATCATGGTAATTTTATCATGATTTATTAAGAACGCTGTTCAGCGTGATAAGTGGTTCCACTTTCATATTCACACAAGCCTCCACAGAGGTCTTTATTGACTGCCATTCCGACTGTTAAATTCTCTGGTTCACAGGTAAACCCTAAATTATCTACACTGTAACTTGGGGAAATGCCACAGCTTGTCTTCTCTGTGGCAATCTCCCACATTGTAACGGTGAAAGCATGGGGTTTCCCACCAGCACAGGGAGGCAGAATTGGAGTTCCTTTGAATAGCACATAACCAAATGAAGTCCTTCGCAACTACTTTCTCTAGGGGTTAAGCTCACAGGCTCCAGAAACACGGGGGCTTTATTAGAATAGAAAAAAAGAGGAACCAGGTTATTTAAATAGAACAAATTAAAATAAATTAAATAGAACATGAATGAACTGCATGAGCACAGATTTCATTATGCATCTGTGCACTTACTGTGTGGACGATAATTTGTCTGTTACTGTGCCTGGCTCAATGTAAACTACACCCTACAAACAGCACATACGTGTAAAGGTAGTGTCTGTCACATATAAGCAACATAAATATAGAAATATCATTCTACAACCCTAAAAGCCATGATAATGTGCTTAAAGAGAGAATTCTTTTATTAAATGATATAATGCAAAGTATTCCTATCCTGAATGCACTACTCAGTTACCGAAAGAGCTATTATTAAGTTATAAAAGTCACACAAAAGGTCTAAGTGAAATCCACCCTAGCCACACCTCTATCTACACCCACTGAAGTAAAAATGTCATTTTTTTGGCTACTTCAAACGTTCGGAGGCATTGACTACTTCAGATTAGGGGATCCTTAAAGGGACTTTAAATATGAAAACTTAGAGCCCATTTATATTTTGTGATGTTCCCCCTGCAAATGTGATTAGTTCTGCATAGTCCTTCCCAAGCTGTTGGCAGTTAACCCCCCCTAAGTGAGAAGAAGAACACTGCAGCAACTCTGGAATGGAATGACTTTGGTCTTAAACTTGGGCTGACTCTCTGATCCTGGGAAACTTTGATGCTATGAGTGCCAGAAAGAAACTCAAGTGTGCTGTGCTATCTAGTAAACAAATTACCCTTAATAGCTCTGAATTCTGATCAGCTATTACCGAAAGTACCTCAGTCTTCATTTAAAGTACCCCTATTGCCTACGTAGATTTTAACATGATTTTCAGATGATGGCCTTTGAGGTACATACATCCCGCAGTACTGTTGTTACAGTAAAGATTGTTCATACGCAGAAAACCCCTTTTGTGGTCTGGGAGTGAAAGAAAATTCTTTAGAGAAACTAAATGAAAGTCATCTGTTAGAGACCCATCTGGTGGGGGTGCTTTGTGTCTTCTATTCTACTGGGGAAACTGAGGAAGTTGACCATAGTGAATTATTAGCACTGCTGGGATATTGTACCTCACAGGATAACCTCAGTGCCACGGACAACGGATAATTACATCCGGCCTCCAAAATGTCACATTATACAGATGTAAGATCAGAAAAAACACGCCTTTATAAAACAATAATTTCATGTTTTTGTCTCAATCCCAGTGAAAAAAAAAAACAAAACAGGAAGGGATGGCAACGTTCAGAACTGGAAGGGAAATCCCATCGAGTCGTACAGTAATAATAAACGGTTTTCGCAGAAAGCACACTCCAGTCTTGTCCAAAACTTCAAATATTATCGGGGAAAGGGATTGAACAGAAAACCTATAAAAGGAACTCAAAAGGGATTTCAGTCAAGCAGATACCTTCTAAGGCCCTTGTGATACTAGAGCGTTTGGTGGCTATAAATAAAACACAATTTGTTAATTCCGCCCAAAGAAAGCACCTTTTGATACCTAAAATTTTTTTGTAACTTTACATCTTTTTCTGTGTTGGGCCATCAACTGGGTATCAACTTGAACGCAATGTCTTGTTGGCTTAAGAAATAGCTTTAGGTATTTGCTCAACATTGTTCTATCAGAGCGGCCCCGGGGCAATAACAACCTAATAACCGTCCCCTCAAATGTGCCACTGCATACCTATAACTTCCTGTGTCTTTACCCAGACCTCCGTGACAGCCATCCTTGCTACGGAGTGGCAGGATATGATGTCATAAGACAGCCGTGTCATAATGGCGCACAGCTCCTTTTAATGCCGTCTATCAAGGTTGTGCTGGGCTGGTGTCGAATTTAAACAGATTTACCAGCTCAGGAGTAAGGATAAAGGCTATTTTTTCTGTATTACAGTATGTTTTCAGTTTTTCTGTGAACCATTTCATGTACAGCCTATGTGGGGTCAGGGTCCCAGATTATTTGGAAATCACATTCTTTCAATTAATAAAATTCCATCTGTGCTTCAAGTTTTCCAAAGACATTTGTTCTTTCTCTTAGAGCACTCAATGCTCAAAACTTCTCACTACTGTTAGTTAATGAGTTTTTGTCTCATTTTGTCTTTTTTTGTGTCTCTTTATCTCCATGTTCTCTCTCTACCCTGTTTACACTCTCCAAACCTACTATCTTCCTGCAATCTTCACGCTGCTAGTCCCTCCTTTTTGGTTGTTGATCCCTATGACCCTTTCTGTTTTGCCCCATCTCTCACACTCGCCCCTATGTTTTATATTCAATCCTTTTTATGTCTGTTCTTGTCAGCTGTTACTTCTTATGAAAGATCCCCGGAGATCTTGTAGGAATGTAAATTCCTGCTAAAGTCATAACTATCAGTTCTGCAACCCCCATAAATTACATCTAACAGTTCCTTCCAGTGTCTGTACATTCAGTATGTTATATGTTTTATGTTTTCTCTGTCTTGTTCGGGAAGAGCAATCCCTTTTACGGGATCAAATCCCGTTGCCACTACTCCCTGTTATTATTATTATTTATTGTTTTATATAGCACCATCAAATTTCGTAGTGCCGTACAATAGGTGGACATGTAACATAACAATTTGACTAACAGAGACAACAGGTGAGGAGGGCCCTGCTCAAGTGAGCTTACAATCTAATTTACACTTATGATGTACATGTAAGTGAGCGTCACCATATAGTTGCATGTAGCCTAATACGGTATATATATATATTCTTTTATATAAATATTTCTTAATATATGTGGCTTCTTTATTTGTTTGTATATTTCTGCAAGTATTTAATCATCCACCACTCTTCAAGAGCCCTAAAATAGAAAATGCTTTTGCTATTGGAAATAATGTCTCAAGCAATCTACCTGTTCTCTTTCTTGGTAAACTTTTACATTCCCGGCTTTTGGCATAACTCCGTTCATTTATCAAAAACAGTCAGCAAGTTAATAGTAGAGAAGAGATAGCTTAATGGGGAGAAATAACCCAACAAATCCTGAGAACAAAAAGTTGACATGGCTGCTTCTTTTTCAAGTGATGTCTTTTCAGCACCCCACTCACTTTGTGTTCTCTCTTTTTGTTATTCATATCTTATCATTCCCTTCCTTATCACATTAGAGCTTTCTCATCACATTATCATTTGACAACAACCTCTAACAGAACACATATCTATGTATGATTATCTGATCCCTGTGCATATACCCCAGAGCTTCTATTCACTTGATGATGTCTGTTGCCAGAAGAAAAGTTTGTTCCAGGACAGCGCCAGGACGGTTGAATCCTTTGCAAGTGGCATTTGACGCTTTCCCTCTCGTATAAAATCTCCCTATTCCCACCCATCAAACTTCTCCAACAATTTAATGGGGCAAATCATAGTGCTTTATGAAAAGTTCTATTGTATGGCCTTCTCTGTATGCCTTGCTTACCGGACAATGCTTCTTGCCTTTCATCAACTAGAGGAAGGCTGAGTCTGAACTGGCTGCAAATGTAACCCCGCATTTCTCCATCATTAAAGCCATGCATGGCTCACTCATTGTGTCTGGCTGAACTTGTGCCATACTGTCACCCTCTATTCACCATTGTACTAGTAATCAGAGTGTGGAATCGGGGCCATCTTTAACAAAGGGTTCAGGCTCACCATAGCTGCCAAGAGGAACGTATCCCATTGTTTTGTTCATGTGCAACATCAGGGCACTGAGTAAATTGGTAGGAAGGAAAAGACGCCTGTGGTTGCTGGCAGTGAATGGACTGAGGGGCCCACTAGGGAAGGCCTGCCCTGGTCTCCATTATCATCAAAGATGCTCCTGCGTAGAATGTGCTTTTTCTCTTTCTTCCAATATATATTTCTCGCGGTCTCGTCCTGTCAGTATTTTCCCCTTAATTTGTCTTTGTGGTCTCCTAACTTCCTGTCAATGATGTAATTGGAAATACAGTCAGTAGCGGAGTGTGTGGTACCATTCAGCCTCAGTAAAGAAATTGTTCAACCCTTGTCTGCAGAATACAACACGCTATGTATTCTACAGACAACTAGAGCTTTGTTCACTAAAGTGGTAGTTTCCTAGTGAGTTTGCAGGTGAGGTGCAGCTTCAGTTCGACAATTTAATGAGTTATTAAGGGTTAATCCCAGTGAGACTCTACTGCAGCATGCCTACCAATTGTCACTTTGTGTGGGACAGTCCTGACAGATTTGTAAACATGCGCAGTGCTGCCAGTGATGCCTCCTCCCAGGCCCACCTGTCAGAGTCTTAAAGAAGAATAAAAGGCATGGGTTGTGCAAACCTTACTTTTAATGTATGTAAGGTTTACATAATCCTTCACTGGTAACTACAGAGAAAAATGGCACAACATGCAAAGACATGCGATTGTTTGCTGTGGTGATTACTCCACTTTTACCCCTTTCTACCAGAATATTTCTTCTTTGTTGCTTTGACCTCATGATTCCTCGCTTAGAGGGAATTTTGTCATTTAACGGAAAAAAATACCCAATGCGGTTCAAATGCCGCTATGTACCAAAACCAGTTGCACGTTAATAACAACTTGAGTGAGTTGCTTGCTATAACTTGATTGAGTTTTTCCGCAAAAACCTATTAAAACACGTAGTATAGGGTGACCAGACATCCCCAGTTTCTGGGGACAGTCCCCGGATTGAGGCCATTGTCCCTAGACAAATTATGTCCAGGGCCGGATTAACGTTCACTTCCGCAGGGGCCCTGCTGCTTACCTGTGTGTTGCTCGCACACACTATGCAAGCAACATCTCTTATACTGCCCAGGGGAAGCAGGAACACAGGGGAGTCACCTGAATTTATGTCACATGACCCTGCTCTGTTCCTCCTTTCCCTTTTGCGGAACAAGAGAATATGCTCGTACAGAGTGCCAGCAACACAAAAGGAAACAGCAGCAAGTGACACCGAGTGATCTGGGGTGGGGGAGGGTGTACGAAGGAGTATCTGTGAATGAATGAGTGGATTAATGTTTGTGAATGAGTAAATTAATCAATATGTGTGTGATTTCATGAATGTGTAAGTGCGGGTGGGGAGAGTGGCACATGGAGGCTGTTTGAGGCTAGGATGCCACATGGACATACCTGGAAACTTCTGAGTTCCGGCTACCCGGCGCCAGCCCTTGCAGGACACATCAAGGACTGCCCACTGATGTCAGTGATGTTGGTGGGTGGTCTCAGTGATGTCAGTGGGTGGTCCCAGTGACATCAGTCTGCGGTCTCAGTGACGTCAGCGGGCTGTCCCGTCAAGGGTGCTGACCCGAAGAACCTAACCCTTGCGGAGAGGGACCAATAAGTGGGAAGGGGCCACATATCCCTCGTGGAGTGCGACCCCTGAAGAAAACAAAGAAGGGGACCTGGTGTCCACCACAGCCTTGTTAGTACTTGGCACTTTTTTGTTGTTTTTTTTTCCACTGCGGATCCACTGACCTCAGGGCTTGAAAGGAAAAAAAAAGTTAAAAAGGAATCAATAATTAAGTAAAGTAATTTATAACATGAAGCTTTTCCTTGGTTATCTCTGATTAGTTCCCACCAAGCTGTACATACTATTAAATTTGCTTTTAACTTACAATGTTCTATAGTAAAGAGCAAAGATTTTTGTATTTCCATTCTTAAATTATGATTACATATATTACAATGATTAGATTAGTTTACAGACTGTTACATTGGCAACCCATGGTTGATGGGGACTTTAGGGTTAATTTAAGGGCAGTTAATGGATGGGAGTGATGAGGATGATGAGTATGAATTTTATGATAAATAAAACCTGAGTTCAATAACTATGTAATGCATTAAGGTGCGTCTTATACATGGGGAGATACGGTAGGTGAGTGTCAGAACCTCCTGTGTTGCAGAGAATACCATGATCCTCTTTTTCAGTAAATTTACCAACCCCAATCTGCAGACCATGTATTCTACCAACTCTTTTCACAACCACAATGTGCCCAGCCTTTCCTTTCCTTTTTCTCTAGGTGCTGATGCATTGATAATAGGAAATTACAAGAGGTTCCTCACTTCCCCTTTTCTGTTCACACAACTCTAGCTGGTTGGTTGGTTAATTTGAGGAGGCCTTCATAAGGCCAGGGAACAGAAATTCTGACTTCTCAAAACTAAGGTACATGGAAACAGATGTAGACGAGACTCTGAGACTGGAGAAATACCCTTGTGAGTTATCGTTGCCAGCAGAGCCTTCGCTATTTTGAGAAGGCTTTTTCAGAAGTTCTCATCTTCATGTATTCTTCTAAAGCACTCCAGAGTAGGGATATTATATAATAAATGATACATTCCTTTTATATCCCTCATCTATATAACTACTCCATACAGCGATCAGCCCTAACAGTATGACTACTGACAGGTGAAGTGAATAACACTTACTTTGTATAGGTGATGTGCTGCAAAATTATCTACAGCATACCAACGATGTATGGTAGTGTTGGTGGGAACTTGATCATATATTATCTGAACCATAATAACTAGACTTGGGCGCCGGCCAACTCCTCGTGTTCGTCTTCGTTTTTTTCTTTGTTTTTTGTAGAAGGGGTTAATACGGGGTAAACGTGGCACGGACTACGCAGCAGCTTTGGCGCCAGGAGTTTAAATGTCCGTACGAGTGACTCTATTGGTTGCCTGCAGGGGCCTCCTCTGCCATCAAGCAATGAAGTACACCTGATGGAAGACGAGCCTCCTGCTGACGACCAATAGAGTAGCTCGTGCAGACATTTAAAATCCTGGTCCAGCAACTTGGCCGGCAGAGACCACTGGTCTAACTGCTCCAACAGTTAAAGATGGGTAAGGGACCAGGGAGATTAGTAGATGAAGACGAACATGAAGATTCTTAGTTTTGTGCGTCTTCGTGTACGTTTTACGCTTTTTCGTTTCCCCGAGACAAACAACGAAAACGCACTCTTCGTGTTCGTTTTCATGTTCGCCTGAATACGAATGCACAAGTCTAATAATAATTAGGTGGAGCGAAATTATGCCAATTATGGGGGTTGAGCGGAGCGGGCAAAGCTTTGGGGCAGTAGATGTGGTACATTTTTAATTAAGTAATTCATATCTGTGCTGCAAAGTGTCCATTTTTTTCAAGTATTGGCAACTATGTAGGTAACAAACACAACGTACAAAGTCTTCCTGTAGCTAAACTAATAGAATAATTTCTAGCTACGTCCCTGGTTGTGTCTCATTTTGATGTGTAACCGGGTAGTTTTAAAGGGAAAAGTGCAATTATTAAACCTATGGCGGGGCCATCGGATACTTCAAGCTGCCCTGTTACATTCCAAAGCAGAATGTCTGCTCTGTATTTTTGTCGATCTCAATTGTCTCATTTTTTCCCCCTTCTCTGTTCTTGTTCTATAATTTTCCTCCCACACCCCCTCCTATTTTACTGTATCCTGATAGTGACCTCACACTCACACCCCCCTATTTCACAGTCACTTCCCCTGAACAAGAGAATCGTACAGAGAGAAGCCAGAAAACAAAGAGAGAACTTCGCACAGGCTACTTGGTTTATAGTGTCGAGGACTAAAGGGAGAACTTCATTCATGATGTTCGATATGTGAAACGAGGACTAAAGGGAGAACTATAGAGAATCACAGGACTTTATTGAGATAACAGAGATTGTATGACAGGATGAAAAGGGTGAGTTTTAAGCTATTATAGTACAGAATATAGAGAGAACCGAGCAAGGGGTGTCAGACATATAGAAGATACACAGGGGATTACACAGGAGCAGTAGTGGGTACAGTTTGGGAGATATAGGAAATATGGTACATGGTAAATAGGGTAACAATAGGACATATAAGATAAACTGGTCAAGGGGTAGCACCAAGGGTTCTGAAGAATCCACACATATGTACAGACTGCAAATGTTTCTACATGGAGAAGGGTAGAGGAGGCAAGCATAGGATATAGGTTCAGAAGCATAGCATACAAAGGGAGATTGTACGGGAATATAGGTTGGACAGCATAGATAGTGGGGATATAGCTGGCACAACAGACAAGAGGAGGGAACAGGAAAGACTGTACAGGGAAAAGGTAAAGCAAATACGGATAGAACAACAGTGAGGACCACACAGGGTGCAAAGAACAGGGAAACCTTCTCGGACAATTTATACAGTCAGTGGTACTGGACTGGGAGTACACAGAACGTCGCAGAGAAGACAAAACAGAAAACACAGCCTGCAATGGAGAGGACCTTCATCGTCATTTCTCTACTGATACTTGGTAATACATTGTGTCTGTTTTTGTGAAATACTTTTTGGTGGTGGGGGACTCCAAAATCTGTATGTACTATAAGTGGTGGCGGTGATGTATCTTAAGGGGTGGGGGGCAATAACTGTATATAGGTATTGGAAGCCAGTAGGAAGCTGGGGGGGGGGGCAAGGTGCAACAACATTCATTAAATTACCAGATTATTTAAAATTGTAATGCTTTATTTAGGATTCTAAAAAGTTCAAGGCACTGTGTTTTACAAAATAAAAGTAATGTATCCATAATAAAGGGTGTGTAATCAGGAATAAACTGGTTTTGTCTGATATATAAAATGTAACATGTATCATATTTAATACCACTGATGTGGTATGGGTAGCATTCAATAAAGAAAAAAAATGGCTGTGGGGGCTTTAAATGGCTACAGCAACATCTTCAGGAGTTTTTCCTGGGGGGCAAAATATCTTCCTCAACTTTCCCCTCTCCCAACCCCAGGGGCATACCTAGAGTATTTGACACCTGGGGCGGATCCTGTATGTGGCCCCCCCAACACACACATATACACTTTAAAACTGCATAGCTTCCATCGTTATATACTGGCACAGACATTGAAGGTGGTACAGCATTACTGTTATCATTATATACGGAGGCAGACATTGATAGTGGTACAGCATAACATCTATCACCATCTACCCCACTCTGACCCCCTCCCTTCTCACTATCCACCCCTTCTCCCTTCTCACTATCTACCCCCTCTCCCTCGCTTCTCACTATCTACCCCCATCTCCCTCGTTTTTTACTATATACCCTCTCCCCCTTTGTAGTTATAGGCAAACAGGTTTTGTACTTACCATCCTGCGGTGGGAACGTGACGCCTCCGTCTCCCTGCTCTGCTGTGCGCTGCTTCACTGCTGAGCGCCGGAGTATGACGTCATATTCCGGCGCTCAGCATTCCATGATGGCACCGCAACGGAGAAAGAGGCCTCGCAGAGGAGACTGAGGGGTGGCAAGCGGTTGCTAGGCACCCCTCTCTCCTCCGCGTAAAAAAAAAAGAAAGTGACGAGGCGGCCCGGGATCCGGGCAATCCGGGACATGTGGTCACCCTAGCCGTGGCACCCCCCCTGATGAGCGGCACCCGGGGCCGCAAGAGCAGGGCCATCTTTGCATGTTGTACTATAACTACAATTTCCATGACGTTCAGCCAGGAATATGTACTGAAGACTTACTGTAGCCCCAGACCCCAATTTATTGGCTAAATGAATAGACCAACCTTTATTGGCTAAATGAGTAGATTTAGAGTGCAAGCTTTCAAGACGTCCCGGGTCTCTTCCTCAGGCATGTTATGATAATATGCCTGAAGTATTAATTTGACTCTACCTGTCTCGCCGTCTGTCTTAATTTATATACACATTCCTACTATTATTAATGGCTCAACATGGGAGTTGCACTCAAGAAAAGTTAACGTTGTTTTGTGTAGTGTAAGGTTCTGCGGTATTACAAAAAAGAGGATAGAGGAGGAAGAGTAAAAAAAAAAAGTGCATAAAGGCTCGGAAACCAAAATAGGACAGTTGTGGTAACATTTGGTACTAAAAGTGCTTTTATTACATTTCTCATGATGATCCATCAACTAGTCTTTGCAGGCAACAGTGGAGCATGGTGGAGATCCCTTGCATGTTTTGCGCTGCATTTCTAAAAACTTAAGTTGAGTATTTGGTCAGAATTAATGGTCTCCTCAATGCTGAGAAGTATGGGCAGATACTTATCCATCATGCAATACCATCTGGCAGGTATCTGATTGACCCCAAATTTATCCTTCAGTGTGACAATGACTCCAAACATACAGCCAAAGTCTTCAGAATAAAGAAATAAAGAGTCCTGGAAGCGATGGTTTGGCCCCCACAGAACTCTGATCTCAACATCATCAAGTCTGTCTGGGATTACATAAAACTATTAACATGTCTTTGAAAGCAATTTTAATTGCTCTCTGAGCACTAACGAACAATTGAAGCTGAAGTTGGACGGCTTACCCGCTGCCAACAAAAACATGGAAGGAAGCATGGACCTTTTCTTTATTAAGAGATATTCCTGTAGACTCTTGGAGAGAACTGCAGTCTTACTCACTGCTTTGATTCCCTCCCAATGAATCCCTCACAGGGAACTTTGTAGCTGCCTCCTGCTGCTCATTGCCAACAGGTGATGACCCACCTGGGAGATCCAGAACACCCGGACTGGACTCCCTACCTGCTGGAAGTAAACTGTGGAGTGGAGCTCTGGCCCTCCCTTCTCTCCAAAATGCTCCACCCCAGGGACCCAAACTAAAGTACAGAATGTCCTCTATTCTGCCTACCACAAAATATTCTCCCAGGGGTTATCAAACACACCGCACTGCATTATGTTCCATGAAAGATAGATGCCAGCCACCACCATGCCCCTCTCCCTGTCACAAAATATATATACACTACTGTTCAAACATTTGGGTAACAGCCACTTAACTGTTAACATGGGAAACAAGGACATTTCTAATTGTTTCAATGATCATTTAGCCTTTTAAAGTTAAACTTGGATTAGCTAACATGAGATGGAGTGATAAAAGAACCTCTGTACGCCTTTCAAGATATTCTACAATACAATAGTCATATATATATGTGTATATACACACACATATACATGTGCATTCTGTAGACACATACCAGCATGTGAATGAATGTGCACATTCATTCCTATATTGTGGGGAATGTCTAGCCTTTTCCAAGGAACATTGGTCTGCATAATTTGCAGAAATAAGATGGGAGTTCTCCTAGTTTTTATGAAAAGTGGCTATTTTAAGACAACCCTGAATTATGTGAGTAAACAGCGAGACCTTGGAAATGTGGGAAATGTGGTATTTTTAACTTTGGCGGAGACTTTGATGCAGTCCCAACCGGGGATTATTATCATATAAATTAAAGGTTATTGAAAAAGAGGAAAATCTCTCTAAAGATTGGATTTTAGAGTGGAATTTTAGAATGATTACAGATGCCTGCTAAAACCAAACGAATATAAAGTGTACTCACGGCCTTATTGTTTTTGTCCGCTTATGACCAAAGTAGGTGAGATAATTACGTAAAGAGGTGACATTTTAAAGGAAACAGCTGTTAAAACTACCCATGGTTCATGCTTTTTGTTTGTCAATCAGTGTTAATGTTAGAATTTGTCTCATTGATGCCCCAAGGCATATTGTTTCAGGATAGATTTGTGGAGAAAGGGAAGCATCTCTCCTTCCCAGTGATATTGTAAGCTATAAAGTGAGATGAAAGTTTACTTTGAGTGGAAATCAGTGTTAACTACTAAAACTAAACACAAATAATGGAGAATGTCTCTGAAATGGTGAAATTGGTTTATCAGAGCCACTATCTGGTTGTCTTATTGGTGCCAAGGTGTTTTTCTTCTTGTTTCCAAGCAAAATAATTATTTTGTCCAAAACTGGCCAAGTAACAGAATTTGGGAAATGTATTTAGATGTGTAAATGATGGGTTAACGTACCATACCAGGTTTAGCTCTAAAAACACAGAAGCATATAATAAATAGTTACTCCAAACATTTAATAACAGTCATATCCTGTATACATGTACTGACAATTTAATACTCTACTTTTTTGTACAATGTTTAAATAATGATTGTTTGTACACGCTGTGTAAACATTTAGTGGGAGTGATGTTTATCATACCTATCGCTATTAGTACTTGCTAAAAATGAAGGGCCGGCAAGACCAGCAGTACAATTCTTGGAACCTTTCTTAAAATATAAGGCTATTAAATTAAGATGAAGCAGCTGTAGAGGGGCATGAGTCCAACCTTGTTCTAGACTAAACTCTAGGACAAGTCTAGTCTAGATAAACAGGTTCTTGGCCACATCCAGGACAGGAGAAATAGTTTTAGCCTCTTTACTCTTCCGGCTCAAACTTAACAATTTTCCATTTCTGGGGACCTAGGTCAAGCCTGGTCTTGAGCATAACACGGACCATGCCAGCAAGAGCATAAATATTTTTGGAGTACAGTTGATGCAAATGGTTTATAGGTGATTGCTATGGTGTTGCTTAAACCAATGGCTGATGGAACATTAGAAAGTGGGTGATGGGGTTATTGTGTTTATTGTTATTGTTCAAAGGTTTGAAGGATGGGGGTCCTATAGTGGGACTTGAGGAAAGCCTCTGCTTGTGAGACCCCAAGTTCTCTTGCCCGATCAAGAGGATAATAAGCACCTGAAATGTGGACATATTTTATATACAAATGAGAACAATCAAACAGGGCCATTTGGTATAAATATGTAGTTATTATGTATTGTACAATGAAAAGGAGACTGACAAAAGCAAAAAAGGAAAATATAGTTATATTATTGTATTATAATTTATGTAAAATGATGATTTATAGGTGTACTAAATAGTTATTAAGCAAATTTGACGTGTCTTGGCTAACTGGATTGCATTATACTAGTACCTTCCCAAGTAATTCTTATTGACATCGTATTAATATTTATTAATAGCGTGTACATACTTTTTTTATATATATATCGCTATGACAATATAATGCGGATTTGTTTTCAAAGTATCTTGATTCTCGACTTTATATACAGGAGGCAAGTAGAGTCAAGTTGATACCTTTATTGGCTAAATGAGTAGATTTAGAGTGCAAGCTCTCAAGACGTCCCGGGTCTCTTCCTCAGGCATATTATGATAATATGCCTGAGGTATACATTTGACTCTGTCTCGCTGTCTGTCTTAATTTATATACACATTCTATATATGTATAGTACATTATCAAGTTAATGTATGTATGTAGATACTCAGCATACCTGATACATATATATATATATATATATATAAAAGATTTAACTTGAACTCAAAGAGTTTAATTGCAAATCAAATGCTATGGTAACCAAACAGTTAAGCAGACACGTCAATTTCTCCTCACACAGAAAACCGAAGTGTTTATCTGAAACCTGTGAGTGTCTCAAACCACAAAAATGTATGCACACTTAGTGTCCTCTTGTATGGTACAAATATGTCTAATTTCCTGAGGTGATGAATTAGCGCTCTGCATGTGGTTTTAAGGGATATACGAAAACGACAAAACCATAATAACAAAACACACAGTAATAAACATAAACATATATACATCATTGAAAAGAAAAAATGTCGGTGCGCTAAGCTAGTCTCAGGCTCAAATAATACAAATGTATAATATGAGGCCTACCAAACAGTGTGAGCATGCTGCAAATACAATGGCTGTACAATGTATACAAAAAACAAAATACTGTCTGCGCTTCTCACCCTAATAAAGTTGGCAACAAATATATAAACATAATATAAATGAGAGGCTTTGGTTATATGAATTGGCCAAAGCATAATTAAGCTCACCCGCCACCTATCATTTATATTATGTTTATATATTTGTTGCCAACTTTATTAGGGTGAGAAGCGCAGACAGTATTTTGTTTTTTATATATACATCATTGAATACTGAATAAAAACACAAACAGGCCTGTGGTCTTTTACTTAGCTTTACGTAATATTTACCAATAAACATATTCAACCAAATTGTATCCACGGTAACGCTCTTGGCCCAAACGTTAACTAATCCCAAGCCATCCGTCCTAAAGCCAGAGGGCCAAATAAAACAACAAACAAACAAAATAAGGCAACTTTAACCCCAATAAAAGCCACGAGAAATAATATAATTTAAAATAATGTTTTTTGGCTGTAGGGTGGGCTCCTGAAAATAAGTTCTTCTATGCTTATGCCCTATGCCCACAACCACATGCAGCCCTGCCTTTTATGTTCAGTCAGGGCTATCCAGAGAATGGCTAGACTGATAGGAGTGGGATTTGATCAACAACTGTGGAGTGATGTGAGTTGGAATCGTAAAATAGCTGAAAGGGGACTTATTGCTCACTCTTGCCTTATAAGTCCTTTAGGGGAAATTGTGTGAGATGTTTGTCAACACTTTCCTATGACGTGCTGTGCGCTTCTGTCGATATCTCTATATTACAGAATGGTAGCGTTACGGAAATCCCCAAGTTCCCCAAGAAACCAGTTTCCCTGTCTGATTCTAAGGTTCCACATTCTACAAATGTCTGTGACCAACCTAAAAGTTTGTGCATTTTTAGAATATTTACAAATGGGCTATTAAATACCGCATATAGTGGATTTGTATATATGGTGAAACAATGTATTTAGTATGCAGGTAAATGAATCAGTGCATATAAGGATACCTGTTTTATGGAAGTAGAACAGAAAGTGGTCTCGCATTTTTAAAAAGAGTGTTGTATACGCTTTGAGAAACCTTAGAGTCCTCTTTTTCATTTGCTATAACATGTCTAGAATGGTCTTCTGAGTGCCTTACATGTGACTCTATATTACAGCTGTTCAAACTGGCACTGGCCTGATCCCATTACCTGGTTTGGCACTGCCTTGTGAAGAAAGGTACGAGCTGGATCTGAGCCAGTTCAAACGCCTCTTCTGGGTCAGCATTGTGGCTCTCAGGAGTATCCTTAGGAGCAGGGGCCACGGGGCCCTGGTGCGAAAATTACCCCGGGGCCCCCCAACTTTATCAAGCAGCATGTCCCACAGTGCCATCCCAGTGCCATCCCAAACAGCTTGTGTGTGCCACCTTTGCCCCAACCAGCATGTGAGTGCCACCTTTGCCCCAATCAGCTTGTCAAAGCCATTCTAACCCCCAAACATGCTGCCTGAACTGGCTCAGATCCAGCTTGCCAGTGCCAAACAGGTTATCTGTGACATCTTTGCCATTTGCCCCCCTCCAACATACACTCTGGCAAACATATGTAAACACACTTATAGAAGTTACACATGCTAATACATATACTCATTCATACTCACTAACACACACGTACACATTCACACTCCTTCTCACATCACTTATGCTAACACACACTCCATCTCACACCACTTACACATCCATGCTCACACACACTTATACATGGACATCCATGCTCGCATGGGCCCATGTCGGAAGGGCCCTTTATAAACTTTTTTTGAACCAGTACGAGGAGACAGGAACAAGTAGTCCCAGTTGCGACCACTGTGACTACTGTAGTTACGTTCCTGCATAGGACCTTCCATCTTTTGCGAATTTGGTTTGTCAGTTTGCCCACATGTTCTCTGCATCTTAATCTATTAATACGTGAGCCACGAAAGGCTATTACATTTTGTCTTCGATCAATCAGGAAATATCTATTTTTGTTTACATTTTTGCAAACCACACTTTTTTGTTCGTGTAAAACTGTCTGTGGTTTTTGCCATCCTGTTCTTTCCTCTGATGTAACCCTTCCTTTTTTTTACAATTCCACAACCTTACCCTCTCCAATACCCTTATGTGTGCACTTTTACTTCCCTCCTATAGATCTCCATTCAGCCATGACACCAGCATTAGCTGAAGCTGTACCCCCATTTCCCTGTAAAAGTATGGAGAGGGGACTGGAATGGGGCAAATGGGAAGATTACAGACCACTGCCAGTTTTTCTCTTTGTTTGTGTGATTCAATTGTGATTTCATAATGGGAATAATTGTGATTTTAGGCTTTACTGGGTCTTTTTCGTGCTCATTTATGAGTTTTGTTACAGTCCTTTTTTTTTTTACTGTGTGTAGCACAGGATATAGCAGTGATATGAAGACAGGCCTGAGATGGAGTCAACATGTGCAAGTACCCTCATGTCATGCTTACCAACATTTCCTTCTTTGATCCTGGGACAAAGGGGTGGGGCCTAAAGGGAGTAGGCCACAGACTCTACGTAAAACTGCAGCGTTGAGCTCTAGGCTACCCAGTACAGATACTGGCTATTTTTGAGCTCATTTACAAACATTTAGGCTATGTGTGTCCGAGACATTGTCATGTAATGCACTGTTTATAGGCAGTATTTCTATGCTGGGACAGTCTCAAATTTTGACAGGACAGGACCCAAAAAATGGGACTGTTGGCAGGTATGTCATAAAGGCAGGAGGTCCAGAGCTTGGCCCCAGAGCAGGACTGCCCTCCTATCTTACCTAAAGAGTGCGGTGCTAAGCTTAAGATCTTCATGAAGTAGCCATGTGGGAGCTCCAATTTTACAGCTTCCAGATCCCCAACAGCCAACAAAAGCAGAACAGTCAGAAGGGACAGCTTAAAAACATACGATTTAATAACAAATAAGAAACATTTAGACCATAAGCTGAAAAAGATCTTTCTTTTTCCTTGGTCTTTTGTTTACGATAGACTTTTGCCTATGTTATATATGCTTTCATCACTGTACTAACATTTAGCACCTCTGGTGGAAGACTACTCCACTTATGCACCACAATGTTGCATTACTTATATGATATCTAAGATTCCTACTCTCTGAGGTTATGATATGACCTCTTGCACTCCTGTTTCATATGTGTGGCACTTACCTTTACCATCACTCAAGTGGCAAATCCAGCTGTTCGGTGTGTGATCCCCAACTAGATACACCCAGCTAGATACACTCAGCCCAAGAGGGTGGTAGATAAATAGAAACAGCATCCTAGCAGAAATGGTAGAGGCTAATGCAGTGAGAGAAAGGGGCCCCCTGGACGGTCAGGAAGGGGGAACCTGACTGCTGTCCCCCTGCCTGGGGTCAGTAGTTCATGGTCCGGTTCAGGATGTGGGTTGCAACATTGTTGCTTTAATTTACTGGGGAGGAATAAAGGGGAACCTTAGTTGTTCTGACCTTCAGTCATTTGGCACGACAGCCGGCAGGATGGTTATGTTTATGGTTACAATGTGCTGGTTCGTGATGTTTTAATAAAGCGGTGGCCAATGCCCTTACCCACAAAGCATTGTCGTCTTATCTTTGGGTGGGGATGTGGGCTTGAGCCATGCTTGGTTGTGGTGGCTTGGGTCTAAGCAGTCATGGAAACATACTCTTTATGTGATAGGCATAAAGCTATTTTGGATCTAACACAAGACCAAGGACTGATTTAAGCCTGAGACTCTAAATAAGGACAATGGGTAGACTAAATTGGCCAAATGGTTCTTATCTGCCGCCAATTTCTATGTTTCTATTGATTGCCATACCTGGGAACTTTATGGCTCCGGACAAATGGAGCCATCCCTTGCCGTATGTGGCTAGGAAGCCCCTCTGACATCAGTGGGCATTCCCGCTGACGTTGAAGGACACACAGTTGAGTGTAACTGGGATATGGGTGGGGAATGGGGATTCTGAAACCCGGAGAGTTCACGGGTATGGTTACTCTGTCTGTCCTCCCCTTCTCCAGCTGGCGACACATTTCACAACGTAGCCTGCATTATGTTTCTTTCATTCCGGAACATGATACGGTATCAGAACATAGTTGCCCAGGACAACTCTTATGATTTAGGGACTGCAAGGGTAATGCTGAACACGATATTAACAAAACTTTAAAATATGTGCAGTTCTCGAGCTTCTTGTTTGTTTAAAGCATAACATGTTTATTTATAGCAGCTACGTTACTAGGTAAAGACTTTGCTGAAATGTTTGTTTCACTTCTCATAGTTGGCGTCAGGAATCTGTATCGTCTGAGACTAACATCGATGCTGGAGTTAAGACAAACCATAATGCTGTAATGCTTTATGATCTTACTAGCAAGGGTATCAATAAATGTTAAATCATCCACATAAATAACATGTTGGGTGATTAATAGCACAAAGGTCTGATCTGGCATCTGCAGTCACAAAACTAGATATCAGAAAACAACCAGCTCTGGGACACCGCAATAAAAACAAAAGTGGAGCTTTATATTTATTCTTGCTGACATCGTGGGCTTAATTAGAACCATAGAAAAAAATTTAAAAACCGCCTTGGTCACAAAGAAAAAACATCTTACGGCTTAAGGGGTTAAAAATGGGTGGAAGTTCCCCTTTCAAAGAAGAAAAAAGGTAAATAGTCCTTTCTTGTTTAAGCAACATTTAGATATGATAGTACCTCTTATTCCTTCTCCTTTTCGCATGTAAAATATGAAAAGTATGGGTTTCCTTCTCCGTTCTAATAATATTTGGTTTACTGTATCAGTCGGCACTGTCATCTAATCTTCACTCAAACTGCTTTTAAATAGGTTATCACATCTTACTGTTAACTTAACAACCATGTCATTTTATACACACTTATATATCGTGATAGTCCTGGCCGATGTAATTTGGCAGACGTTGAATATTTGGAGGGCTGGGGGTCTTGCTGTCTCAGGTTGACTGACCTAACGTCTTGCGGAAATTACCTGGGGTTTTATACAGATGCATTATTCCATGCGGGAATGGCAGGAAAACTAGCCACAAAAAAAGTGACTCTTTGGGGGCAGTTGGAGTGTGAATTGTCTCTGCCGCTGCCTGTCTTCCTAAAGTTCACTTTTCAGTTATACTGTACTTACGACATTATCGTTGTACCTTGTTACTATGGCTTGCTCAGAGTGGCTGATAAACTCTTTGATCAGAATCTTATGATAGTTAGAGATTTTATTTCACTGGTGTTACAAGAAACCACAGGGCCCTGGTGTGAAAATTGCACCTGGGCCCCCCAACGTCACCAAGCAACATGTCCCACAGTGCCACTTTTGACCTAAACAGCTTGTGAGTTTCTTTTGCCCCAAGCAATTTATCAGTGCCATCTTAGCCCCCCAAACCACCGGCCTGTGCCATCTTTGCCCCAGCTTGTCAGTGCCCCTAAACAGCTTATATGTGCCATCCTTGCCCCAAACAGCTGTTGTGTGCCATCATTGCCCCTTGCCCATCCACCTCCTATATATACTCTGGCACACATATGTAAACACACTTACACAAATTAAACACACTTAGTCACATACTCACCAACACACATGTACACATTCATTCACACACACACTCCCTCTCATACAACTCATGCTAATAAGCCCTGTAATTTGTCACCAATACTAGTGATTTATTTTGTGTAAAAACTAGAGGTTTTGCTGGTAATGAAAACGTGCAACTTAATTCAGGAACAGTATTAATTTGTCACCAATATTTTCTGATTTATTATTTGCGTCGTTCAAAAAGCAGAGGCTTTGCTGGAAGTGTAAATGCGTAACTTAATCCGAATTCAGGAAAAGTATTTCAAGAACAGACGCACATTGTGCGCATGTAAAGTCCAATGTCTAATTTTGCCACATATATTTACTGATTTACTATTTTGTGTTGTCCAAAAATTAATTATAAGTAAATAGGAACATTTTAAAAATATTTTTTTAATTGAAAAATAGCCCTAAAGTAAATAATATAATATCACTTTGTAAATGCTGATTGGCCATGGTAAAAAAAAAATAAGGAAAAAACCCTACATGTTGTTGGACCCATCAATCAAAGCCATAACCATCAATGAGGCCATTCCTCAATTGTAATGGGTTGTAAGGCCATTAAAATTTCCCAAACGGATCAATAAATCTTAACAAACTTTTGGAGATTTTGCCGTTCATTTTCGATTTTGTTTTCTTTTTTTCCATTCGAGGCACTTCTCAATTATTATCAAAAATTCATATGAGCCAACGAAATTGGCAAATTTTATTTAATATGAATCCGAATACACAATTCCACTGCTAAATGGAGTGACGTATAGAAGTAGCGTCTGAACTGATTCAATGGGTTGGTGACAGTGGTCCTTCTCGGTGGACTTCTTAATAATAAGCTCCAAATAGGATCAGAGTCCCAGCATGGTGGCTGATGGCTGACCATCTCTGACCCTTCCATGTGGAAGAGCATTTTTGTTTCCTACTTCCATCTGGTCGGCACTTTGCTAGAGATTCAAGTACTAAGCTGCTGTAGCCCTAGGAACCCCTGAATGGAAAAGTTGAATAGGGCCCAAAATCATTTTCTTAGCAGGCCCCAAATACTGAGAATATAAAGGGACAACATAAGGTCCCTTACTAGATAGCCATTGCTCTGGTCTGCTTTTAGTATTCTGGATTCCGAGGACTACTGTGGCAAAACTCTATAGTTTTGGACATTCTTAGAGAGGAAATGTGTGATAATATCAGAGTTCTTGGCTGATATAGCTTGAATCACGCACTTCTGCTGTCCACAGACATTACTAATCAAATTTAAGAAATGGCAGTCTTACAAGCTTTTTGTGTTTATAGATAAAGCTTGCAAAGAATTCATTTCTAAGGTTAATACAACTGGAAGAGGATTGTGGATGGACACTTTGCCGGTTCCCCCACACAACAGTTTATCTTCCTCAACTGTGGTTGTGGTATTTCCATTATCAGGAAGCCACATGAGTAGACTTTGGTCCAGTGAACATTAGGCTTCCCCTTTTGAAGCTGATTTGGCCAAAAGTGTCGCCCCCTCTGGCCCAATTGGGTCATCGGGCTCCCTGTGCAGTGCTTACTTTAAAAGGGCCAGTTGAGGGAATGAAAGACTAGCATGGAGCATTCATGTTTATATGAGTGTTAAGGGCATGCTTCCCGCTTACATACACAACTGGTTTCACCTGAAAGATTGCGCTACAAATCTGTGTGTGTAGGATACGCAGCCCCCCTTTGCGAATTGTGGGTAGGAGGTCCCACTGACGCTATGGAACATGCGCCATTTTTTTGGGGGGGTGGGCAGCGCAGCTCCCACAACCTGCAGTTTCCCTGCGGTGACTCGGAGACCCGGAGAAGCAGCGCGTCACTCAGAAAGTTCCCAGGTATGGTTCCCGGGTACTAAATAGTTGATGACAGGTTGGTGCAAACTGTATAAAGTTCCGTCACCGAGGTATCCTGAAACTCATGGCATTTAAAAAATGTATATAATTTAATTGCATTATTCCGATGGGATTCATCAGTGCACTCAACAATTTATCGGTGCTGAAATATGGCATATTCTATTTATCTCTGATGACTGACACTTTCCATTCCATTTCAGGTGCCAATGCCACTGTGATAACGTGTCCTCTGGAAAAGCCAGGCAACGGTAAGGATCAATGTGTATGACAGAGGGACAGACACCTCCATGTGTCATATTTTATTTGTATTTTCCTTGGGGTAGGGCAGAGATAACATAAGGGGTAATATTACTCATGCCGATCCGAAGAAGAAGAAGAAGGCTACTTCAATGATATATAATGGGAGCAGATAAGTTCTAAAAGCAAAATCTTAAAACTATGGTTTCTGCTTGTCACGCTGTCACCCTCTGGTGGGAGGGGAGCTCTCCGTATGTCGCTGTGTCACCCTGCATTAAAAAGAGGTTTTTTTGTGTAATTCATATATCATCTTTGTTTTTTGGGGTTTTTTTTGCGCCCAACAGATGAAAAAGATTGTGGAAGTAATAAAGTTTGCCCAGCTGAAGATAGGTGTAGTGATAAAACATGTCGCTGTTTGAGAGGATACAATGACAGTTCATCAGGTTATTGTGATGGTAAGTTTGTGATGATGTTTTAGTGTGCGTTATGCAGTAAATCAGGGTATCACTATGTTAATCTATTGTGTGTACATCGCTTTTTTTTTGCCATGCCTCTCTCTAAGCTTGTTTATGGGTTGCTGTGTGTTACTGTGGCACAGTGTCGTTATGTTACTGTGTTCTAAGAACTGAATACATGCGCAGTATAATACCATTTATCAATACTGCAGGACCACCAGAGATCCACACCTCTGTCTTGGTACTTCATGCTATAATTCTCCACCATATGCCTTACATTGAAAGAATATAATCATATTTAAATAAACCAAATATGTTACTACATACTTTTGGTGCGTACCTCTTCCCTCCCCGGATGCCCCTCTTTCTTATGAGCTCAGAATGTTTGCTGGGTATGATGGTATCGCAGGGCTCTGCAACCTTAAAGTCTCAATAATGTGTAAAAAAACTACAAATAAACTGTAAATAAAATGCACTATTTTTGTACTAAACACCTTACGTAAATTAATATCAATATCAATAATAATATGTCATAAAGTGATATGAAAAGCCTCGGTAAACCATTGCTCCCTGGCCACATCCCTTAATTGGAAAGTATCCCTCTTAAGCCATTTGGAATGCTACTTTTGCTACTGTAGAGGGATCAGTCCACGTGTTTTGTAAATCTGAGAGTTCCCAGTGTTACAAAAGTGAAAACACTTTGGGTAGATATGAGCCATTTGATGGGCAAGGCTAGCCCCAGATAGCATTAAATTAGTTGGGAGTGGGAGAGGAACTGGGTGGGAAGTTGGAGGGGCTAAATAGCGCTCCCCTGCCTGGGAGAAAGAGGAGAGTGACCCAGAGTACTGGGGAAGAGTTCTTCACCTGGAGACTTTGGGTCAAATGCAGAGTTCTGAGGTATGTTAGTGATCTTGACAGGGAACCTCCAAGCTTGAGATCCATCCCCAACCAAACCCACTATAAACAAATGAAGAAATAATTGGAATGTTATGGAGGAACTGAATATGTATGTATATATTAATATCATAGTGAATGTGTATGCCTTAGCATGCGTGCAGATGTGTGTTAGCATGAGAGTGAAAGTGTGTTTATTAGCATGAGTGTGTATGTGTAAATGTGCTAGCGTGAATGTGTAACATTAGCGTGTTAGTTAACAGAGGGAGCCTAGAGGCCAATGGGTACACTTGGCTTTTACTGGGTCCTGAGCCAGAAGGGGCCAGCCGTCCCCTGGTCTTCAACAACTTAAACAGGTGAACCTGAACCCTTAGGAGGTCTGCTCAGAGCACGCTTTTTGTTTTCTGCATGAGTTGCCACGTTATGGCTTCAACCACCTGTGATGAAACAATATTATTGTTATTTTTATATTTTATTTAAATAACGTCACCATTTTACACACCACTTAAGTAATGCATTCAAAGGGTATGACAAAATAGGAATTGACAAACTAAGACATCCATTACTGTCACTAGGGTGACCACATCGGCCATGTTTTCCAGGAAACATATATTTTTGTTACCTATTGCTGACCAGCCCAGATAAAATGCTGCCCTGCAGTACGAGGGATGCATAGACTTATGGAAGCAAACCAATAAATCAGCTATACATCCTCCATCATGTCATATTTTGTGTTGCTGGGTTGATCATGTCCCTCATGTTATTACCAGTGTATAGGCTACCAGCATTCCATTCTTGACCCATTCGTATAGTTCAGGACCCATTTAAAGCCCTCCTGCAATGTTTCCTATCACACTGTCAGCACACAGAGTATTTTCATGTTATGATTCTACTATAGAAGCCTATCCATAACTCTGGCATCATAACTGAAGATGCTAGGTGCTGCATCCCCTGTGTAATCTCTGTGTCAAAAAAGTGTGAAAAGGTTAGAATTTCTTTTTTTTTTTTTGGTAGACAAAAATTCCCTTTCTATACCCTGAATATAGAAATTTTACATCAGGTAAAGCGACCATACTTGAAAGTTTACAATCCAGAGATGATGTCATTTTCATTTGAACCCTGTAATTTACTGTGTGCAAGTGCGTATGGCAATGTGTGTTACGCAATAGGTGTCAGAGACGGCCTTAGGTGTTGGACCCGGCGGCGGTGGCGTCGGACCCCGCGGAGGCGCCCCCTGGAGTGTGGCACCCTGTGCAAGGTCGCACACCTCAAAGGCCGGCCCTGATAGGTGTGCAGCGTGTTACCTTGTGTTGCTTTGTTATTGTGTGTGAGGGTGTATCGTGTGTGTGTGTATGTCACTGTGTGTGAATGCCCTGTTTGGATATATTACCGTAACTGTGTTATGGTGTGTTATAGGCATCATGGAAACATAGAAATTGACGGCAGATCAAGATCAGACCCATTCGGCCCGTCTAGTCTTCCCCCTTTTCCTGACCTTAAGCAGTCCTTGGTCTCGTCTTAGGTTCGGGAGCCATATGCCTGTCCCATGTATGTTTAAATTCTCTCCCTGTATTTCACCCTCTAGTTTTAGATTATGACCGTTTGTTCTAACATTTCTCCTTCCCCCCAATTTGTTAAATCCCTTTAAATGCTTAGGTCATATGTCCCCTCTCTTCTAAATTATACATAATGAGATCCCTTCGCCTTTCCTGATGATTCTGTGTTTCAGGTCCAGTAGTATTTATTAATTAATATGTCATTGCCTCGATGTACAAGTGTTAAGCCTGCTGTACCTTGCGGTGTTGGGGGGGGGGGGCGACTTTATAAAATAAGCCATTGTTTTCGTTCTAAAACACGTGTTTTATGATTCCAGATGTAAATGAGTGTATTGATCAACCACAAGACATTTTGTGTGGCTCTTTCACACCAATGTAGGAACTTAAAGGGCAGCTATTATTGTGAGTGTGACAAAGGCTACCTCACGATAAATAACACAACTTGGTTTTCCCAGTTGTCATACGATGGAAAACAAATGTATAGGTAAGTTCCTAAATTTAACTGAGTAACATCTGTCATTAGATTATTCTGACCTATATTACTATATACAGCACTTGGTTTTTATCCCCCTGTTAATTCAATGCGTAACTTAAATTTTAATAAGTAGATTTCTGTTTCTCCAAAGAACCCAACTCTAGAAATTACTAACTCCTCTGTGCGTTGTACCACACTGTCCTAGACCTCATCTCTTCCTGTCTTTCAAACCATCTGTCCACCTCTATACTGATAATATACCATGACTTTTTTATTTACATAGTGTCATGTGCAGCCAGACAAAACAAAGTCGAGACAAAACAGCCATGTCATGACAATCCGGTAAGATTGGTCATCTATTTGTCCTTTTCTGATCCGTTGTTACGTCTAGTAAATATATTTTAACATTTCCAGGATTTAGACCTTGATCTTTAATATACAACCTGTGATGGGGACCATGTGAGGCTTCCATGTGCAAATAGTATTTAGTTAATCTAAAAGAAACACTTAAACATACCTTCTCAGGAACTTCTCAGGGTAGGCTCTCCAAAGCTCTCCCTCATCTTTAGAGTGGCTTTGTGAGGGTTGGGACATATGGGGGTAGGTTTGAGTTGAGGGGGGGCATGGCAGATTTGTAGGAAAGCTCCTTCCTCAGCTTTCAAGTCACCTCTTATGTCTAAGTCACCTTGTGTATATTGGGGGCACAGGGTGACCAGGAAACCCAGTGTACCCTTCCCAATCCAGACTTCTACAGACTAACCCCGCTACGAGGGCCCCATGAGCCTGACCGGGACAAACCCAGAAACTCTGTAGAACTGCTAAGCCACACTTTGCCACAACCCGCTGGAACGATGTTGCTCGGGGCCCCAAAGCACAATTAAGACAATATTTATACAAAATACCCTAGGCTACTGTATCCATAGACACCTCGAGGATAACCCTTAAGGGGGACGCAGGACATTGTGTTTAATGCTCCCCATACAGGACATCCACAGAGGGTCCTAGAGTTAGGAAAAATGAGCTAATTGGATTGCAAAAGGACTGTTGCATACTATCCTGGGTTAATGGGAGGACCAGATGGGGAACGGGAACTCTTGCACGGTAATTCTGTTTTCTGTGTATAAATCCTGTGTGTGGCTCATAAAATAGAGTGCTTTCCCCTACTAGGGACCTTGGCTAGGGACTAGGCGAATCGAGCTATAATCATTGCTCCTGCTTCACTATTCATCAGTGGATTCTGCTATTCTTTGCTGGTGGAGTCCTAAGGATGTACGGGTTGGCAGTATTACCCATCACACTAACCATGCATGTAGCGGGGCTAATTGGCTATTTGGGCAAGTCTGTAACCCTATCCAAGAGCTTTCTTTGTGGCAGTAACTACCTCTTTACTCCCATACACTAGCAGACAGCCTTACCTTAACCATCTCTTAGGACACCCGAAATGGTGATTGATGCTGTGGCAGCAACTGTGCTACGTTTACCACTTTGCACCATAATTCCTCTTTATGTATAATCTATACAAATTTGTTTTCTGTTTTTTCCCCTACAGTTGCAGTGCTTTTTAAAGTATCTCAACAATTCTGCTCTTCCAGCCTGTGTTGAAGACGAATACAGCCGGAGAGTCAGAATTGAAAAGGTGAGAGTGGGCTTACATTTAAACACTTAACTTAAACATTCTACAGTGCACCAGCCATATTACTTTGCATGTTTAACTGGGAGATTCCATCCCAGGCTGGCCTACCTGCAGCACTCTTCCTCCTGCTCCAAATGGGAGTTACTGTAGGCTGAGTGGGTAGCTCTTGCTCTTTATGGGGGTGTGGTTATCCCATATTACATCACAACCGGGGCAAGTAATGACCAAACATGCCTTCTCCCACTTGAATACAAGAGCTACCCTGGAGTCTCAGTAATCAGCTCTGTTACCTGGAGCCTCCAAGGCTAGACTGACCCTGAACACCATAATGACATCTGATACCTTGAACCTCCAGGTCAAACCTATAGAGATCCCAGTTATGCATATCTGAGAACTGTTCGTGTTTCGCTTCCAGTCTCCGATGGCTAATTTGTTGGTCCCTCTTTAGAATCTGCTTGTTAGAACACACACATATATATAGAGTTATCTCCTTTTGTGATAAAATACAGAACAGAGTATAGTTCTTACCCTTTACCTGATCAATGACACTTACTATAGGTAGGGTTGTTTTAATATCCATTGTTTTCCTATATACATCAAATTTTAACAAGCTAACCACCATTTTAATAAGTGTCCCTGCATTATGAGGTATGCCTAAACTTCACTAATTAATCAATTTATTCCACATGCTGTATCACTATAGGGGGTAGTCAGATAAATGTAAAAATTAGGGATTACTCTAGCCTAGGTGTAGAGATAATTTTATTAAAGACAGGAGGCGTACATTTGCATCAACTTTCAGCAAAGAAATAGTTAATATTGACAGAAACAAACAACCAATCAAATCACAAACAGAGGTCATAAGAAGGCCTGCAAAGCAGACAACTTCCTCTTCTTTGGTGTGCTGAAAAACCGCAGCACATAGAATAACGTGAAGAGCCAGGGACCGTAACTTCCAGGAAACCAACATACTCCGAATCCAGTCAAGGTCCCAATAGGTTCAGACTATGGAAAACAAAAAAACATTGTGAAAGTAAACTGTACAAAATAATAGCGACACATCAACACGTAGCAAAAAGCACCAATGTACAATTAATAAAAATAAATATACAACCACGTAATAAACCCCGCCACACAAAATCATGGGAAAAACAGGAAGAAAAATTGAATAGGGAGGGAAATATTCGCCTCTTGTCTTTAATAAAATTTAGATTATCTCTACACCTTGGCTACAGTAATCCCTAATTTTATGGCAAGACAGGAGGCTTCATATTTGCACTTTTAAAGCTAACGCAACAAGGCAGAAGTCGATAGTAAAAAGTATGAAAGGTCGATTCCCTGGACCAATCTGCAGTGGATAGGATATCTGAAAGGGAACCGCCAAGGTCTAAAGCTGCAGCTGCTGAAAAGGGGGAACATAAGAGACAAATAAAGGGCCTGGGGATGATGAGCGGAAACCTGTTGTGGTTTATAGGTAAGCGTGGTCGATCAGGGAAATAGGGATAAGAGATGGAAGAAGACTTAGATTTTGTTCTGTGAGAAACCAAAACTACAATGCCCTCGGACGAAAAAGAAAAAGAATCTGTGTTAAAAGCACTAACGGCAGAAACTCTTTTAAACGAAAAAAAACAAAGAAACAGAGCTAACTTAGCTGAGAGTTGTCGGAGAGACAGAGAATCGTTATCTGGCCAAGACTCGATGAAACGAAGAACCAAGGAGACATCCCAGAAGAAGGAATATCTCGTAGAGGGAGGCCTAGATACTCGTATCCCGCGCATAAGACGGCAGATCGTGGGGTCTTTACCCATAGGAGCGCCTGAAACAGGAACATGAGCCGCATAGGATCTTCCCAATGAGAAGAGATGGGCTAGAAAATTCAGGACCATCACCACCGGCGCCGTAAAGGAATCAAGGTGTCGTTCCAGACACCAGCTATGCCAGGATTTCCACGCCTGTAGGTAGGATCACCTAGTACCTGGAGCCCAGGAGTCCCAGAGGAGGTCATGTGCTGTCAACGATAGTTCTGACGTATCTCAGGATCCCCTGAAACTGTCCAAGCCACCAATGACAGCTGACCGAGGAGAACCAACTGGTGTGGATTGCCCTCTAGGTCCGAGAGCAGATCCTGAGGCACAGGACAGCTCCAACAGCAGAGGAAACCATGGTTGAGTCTTCCACAACGGGGCAATCAGAAGTATGGTGACCCCTTTGTTGCAAACTTGATGGGGAGTCTGGAGAATCATCAAAAACGGGGGAAAGGCGTACGCCCCTGAGGTTGGCCACGTCTGAAGGAACGCATCTACCACCAGTGACTCCGGATCTGGTAACCAACTGAAGAAATCCTTCACCTGGCAATTGAGACGGGAAGCGAAGAGGTCCAACAGCAACGGGCCCAGAGCCAGATCTAGAGCACGAAAAACGTACGTCCGGAGACACCAGTCGCTTGCATCTCGCCAATGTCTGGAAAACCAATCCGCGACCAGATTGTCTTTCTCTGGTGAGTAATCTGCCCTGATAGAGAGATGGTGATCCAGGCAGTACTGATAGAGCTCCTTGGTGAGGTCTGACAGCAGTTTCGACCTGGAGCCGCCCAAGCGATTCATACTGGACTGCCGATAAGTTGTCCATCTGAATGAACAAGAGAACAGAGAGACCCGTCTTTGGTGAAACTGTGAATGGCAAAAGAACCCGCTATAACTTTCAGACAATTGATGTGAAAGCCTCGTTCGTCTTCTGTCCAGAAACCACCCGTGGTGGAATCCTCGCAGACCGCGCCCCAGCCCAAGAGGCTGGAGTTTGATTCTAGATAAAAATCTGGAGTTTTCCCAAAGATAGCCCGACCATTCCACGCTTCCATGTGGTGCAACCACCGCCTCAACTCCAGACAGACCTCGCCCGTTAAACAAATGAGTTGGTCATAGGAGTTTGAATGTCGAAGAAAGGCTGTTTTGAGGCGTTGCATAGCCCAATAATGGAGGGGACGCTGGAAGATGGCCTGAATGGAAGCCGAAAGTTGGCCTATCATCCAGGCCAAATCCCTCAAAGACACATACGGGCGGCTGAGGAGACGCTGGATGTCCCGTCTGATAGAAGAGAGCTTCGCCTGCGGGAGGCGTAGAACCGCCTCCACAGAGTCCACCGTGAAGCCCAGAAAATGGATTGATTGGGTCGGGAGCAGCTGTGACTTTTCCTTCGTTGATCACGAAACCCAAGGACTGGAACAGGCGAACCATGAGGAGGGTATCCCGAGACAGAGCAGAGCGACTCTGAGCCATCAGAAAAACATTGTCTAGATAGATAATGGAGCGGATGCCGCGTCCCCTCAGGAACTCCATGAAGGGCTTCAGGAGTTTGGTGAAACACCAGGGGGCGGAACTCAGACCGAAAGGTAGGCAAGTGAACTGCCATAGCTTGCCCTTCCACCAAAACTGAAGAAACTTTCTGTCGTCGTGATGAACCGGCACCGTCAAATACGCGTTCTTTAGGTCTCACCTCGAAAACCAGTCCCCTTCTCTCATCAGGTCTCTGAGGAGATGGATGCCCTCCATTTTGAAATGGTGGTAAACAATGAATGAGTTGAGCTCGGGGAGATTTATGACGGGACAAAACTCCCCAGACTTTTTTCTCACAGGGAAGATACTTCTGACGAAGATCGGATCTCCATACACCCGTTCGGTCGCGCGTTTTGTTGCGCAGGGAGACCAGCTCCGCATGGACCCGTGCCAGTGCATCTCCTGAAAAACAAATGCGCAGGGGGCAGGACTGCTGAGGATGGGAAAGGAACTCTAGCCGAAACCCTTGAACACATTGAAGGACCCAAGGGTCCTGAGCAAGGCATGTTCAGGCTGGGAAAAAATGCATTAAACGACCAGCTATCGGGATATGAGGTAAAGAGGAAGGAGGTCTTACCTGACCAGCCTCTTGACTTGGAAGAGAATCCTCTACCCCTTGTGGCACCTCTGTAAAAGGGAGAACGGTACTGGAAACACTGGTTCGTGGAACCCTCTTGAAACCTGGGCCTGCTGGTGGCACGGCCCCCCTGCCGACCAGCTCTCCCCAAAAAACTATCTCTGGAGGCGCAACAAGGTCTGAGCCTTGTTAAGAGAGGTAAACACATTGACGTGTTGGTTGAGCTCCTTTAGGAACTTCTCTCCAAACAGAAGGCCTTGGGCATCTGGACCCAATTCTTGCTAAAAGGGGAGAACCCGGGCAAGCAGCAACTGAGGAGAGGGGGGTCACCCCGTTAACACAGAGGGGGTCACCCTTGACAGAAAAGAGGGGGTCACCCTCAGGATATGAGAGAGGGGACCTCTCAATAGGCAAAAAACGGAGACACAGGCTCCGCGCCGGTAAGTTATGCGGCCCAGCCAATGAGACAAGGCCGCAGGAGGACAGGCGAGGGGGGAGCAACTCCGTGTCTGCGTAGTAGATACGCAGACACTGGAGAAGACTGTAGGAGAAGCCAGCCGAGTCGGCTGACAGACCGCGAGGCGGCAACGAAGCTCTAACAAGAAGAGCTGTGTCGTCTTGCAAGGGAAAGAATCCTGCGCGCGGAGGGGAAAACAGTAACGGTATTACATGTAAGTAATTAGAAAATAGGGAAAGGTAGTAAAAGAAGAAAGGTGCCTGCAAACGGAATAAAGGAAAAACTGGGGAAAAATTGGTAAAAAAGGGCGCGAAAAACAAATAAATAAGAAATGAAGCAATAAATCAATGTACAAAAAATAGACAAAAGCAAATGACATATATATATATATATCTAAATAAGTGTACTTACATACAATTTGAAAGCACACTAGTAAGGAGGGTGCTCACCTGGAGGTCAGCAGCAAAGAAGAGGAAGTGGTCTGCTTTGCAGGCCTTCTTATGACCTCTGTTTGTGATTTGATTGGTTGTTTGTTTCTGTCAATATTAACTATTTCTTTGCTGCTGGAGGTTTGAGTAAAGAAGTTGATGCAAAAATGAAGCCTCCTGTCTTGCCATGAAATTAGCTGATATGGTTACCCTACACCTAGATGGCTACACCAATAAATAGCCCTTAACTCTCCATGTTAATCCAAGATTTCCCAAGTGTCCGACTTCACGAGGGACAGCCCATCTTTAAGGACCCAATCCATGCATGGGCAACCTCCTTAGACGTGGAGACAACCTGTGCCTCAGATATTTACAATATGGAACTTGTGTCTCCTTGAATAATTGTTTTGTAACAATGGCAAGCATTCATTTTTATGGTGCTGGGGCAACTGCCCCCTTTGACCCATACACTCCCTTTCTCAAATAGCTCTCAAATAGTTTCTCATAGAATTTTTTTTTTTAATTGGTGTACTAAAATTCTAATAGAATTATGCATCTTGACAAATAAATACTTTTTTCTCCTCTTGGTTAAAACTGTTTGTCTCTCCTTAGTTCCTAGATGACTTGGGTTCTATGTTGGCTAATAGAAACTTCAAGTCCAGTGAGAAACGATTACAAGAAGTGGGAGATCTGCTTCGTGAAGTAGAAGTCCTCGTCAGGAATTATACTTTTATGTATCGGGCTAACATAACACAACATAACTCTGCACACAAAATCGGTGTGTGTTTCGCTCTGTGTGTGTGTGTGTGTGTATGAGTGGGTTAGTCTCTGGACTGCTGTATGTAGAATACTGCATGGCTGTGTTTTCCATATGTGGTTGCCCACCATGGAAATGAGAGGAGAGAATTAGTACAACTGCTTGGCCCTTCAGTACGAGCGAGTTGACTGGTCTCCCTGTTATTGCAGGACTTCATGTTCTAGGAAGCATGTTTTCAAAGAAGAAGCTAACTCTACAGAGCAGCCAGAGCAGTGTAGAGTTGGATTGGAGAACTGCGGCAACTGAAAATACAACAGGTAATATACTCCAGTGAAGGGGGGGCGGTGGAAACTAATTTTTTCTTTAGAAAATCTGATCTTTTGTTTTTACCGAAACATTCTTTAAGTATCTATTTGTCTCCCTTCGTAGATTTGGCCATGGTTGGTTTCTTAGAATATGGTAACATCAAGTCCCTCCTGAAAGATGCCAGAATTGTTGGCAGTGATCCCAAGGATCCGGCCCCTGCTCTCGTCTCTCCTCTGCTCAGCATCTTTGTAACTCGTAAAGATACTAAGAACCTTAGTGATCCGCTCACATTTTCTCTCAGACACAATACACAGGTAACCCGCTGCAGATTCCAAAGGCTGTCCTCTGTCTGGTCGCCTCATTGAGAAAGAGAACGCCAAAGAGCTTGTCTTTTGTGTCCTCATCCCACGTTTTTTTTCCCCTCAGGGGACAGACCCCAACAGGACGCTGTGTGCGTTTTGGTCTCACGGAGATGTTGCTTGGAGTACGAAAGGCTGTCTGAAAGTGAGAAGCACTGCAAATGAGACGGTCTGCAGCTGCAATCACATGACAAGCTTTGCCATCTTAATGGCTCTGCAAGACATTGAGGTAAAATGTGGTGTGGAAGGGGGTTTGTGCCAGAACCAATAATGAGCGAATACCAACCCAGAGATTTGTTAGAAACTGACCCAAAGGATATGATTTTGGGGAGCCATACATTTGTAAAGACTATTTAGAAATTGGTGGGGGCTTCTCAGACTGCGCAGGGCCATGTTTCTACCTAGCTATGCATCTTAAAGAGAAATGTATTTATCGGCTGTGTAATTCCACTGCACGTAGATTCACATTTCAGGTATCCCGCTATAGAATATGAGCATAAATACAAAAAAACAGGCTGATAGAATTCCTGGAATGGCTGGAATTAGTAGGCCCCTATGAACCCCCATCACTACCCCCCATGCTATTCACCCAAACATGATGCTATTGGCATTGAGACATTGTCTGGACTGGTTCTGGCACTATTCTGCATTTGTTAAAGCATACGAGAAGTTTTAAATGACCCCCTTCTAGTCAGCTTTTCATGTTCACCGACATACATGTCCCAATTATTGCTTTTCCCCATTTTTCTTCCTTGACCAACACCCTTTCTCTTCTCTCAGAGTTGGTCGCTGTCTCTCATCACAAAGATTGGACTGTCCATCTCGATAATCTGTCTCATCATGTCTATAATCACCTTCTGCTTGTGCCGGTCGATCCGAGGTACACGTAACACCATCCACACGCACCTCTGTATCAGCCTCTTACTCGGAGCGTGTTTATTTCTATTTGGAATTGACGCCACCACCGACGAGGTAACTCACGTTGTATTTGTCTCGTGGTCATTGCCTCAGTCCTCCTAGTGTTGTATTCAAATAGGCGATATGTTTAATTTATTGTGGAGGTTGTCATTGTTTGTCTTCTGTGGAGTGAGCGCTATGATTTAGATTAACAAACTACTAACGTCCAGTAGGAAATGGAACATCTGCATGTTTAATGCCCGATTGGCTGCATAAGGTTCTAATTTAGATCATTAACCTGCAAATACATCATGAACAGGGGACAAGGTCCATCGGGCAGCCGGTGGAATCGTTATATTTGTCAGTATGCTTATTGTGTTACTATCTGCTTCTGAGCATTTCAAATACAGAAATGTACCAGCTTAAGAATGCTAAAGATCCATCATATTCTCCTTGTATGTTCCTCATCATGGGTTGTGAACAAATGATGTTATGTGCGGTAGGTTGTTTGCAGTGTGGTGGCTGGCCTGTTGCACGCCGCTTACCTCTCCTCCTTCTGCTGGATGTTACTGGAGGGAATCGAGCTTTACTTCATGCTGGTGAACGTGTTTGATATCCACTATCTCAAGAACAAGCATCTCCTGCTGGTGGGATACGGCGTTCCTGTCCTCATCGTCTCCATCAGCGCAGCATCCAACCCCAGTGGATACGGCACCGAAAAATAGTAAGAAAGAAGAAACAATGAATGGGTAGCATAACACTCTGGAAAGAGAAATTCAAGCGGTAGGGATGGGGAGCGGGACCGTTTGGGCTTGGGCTCTTTATCAAAGAAAGTTTTTTTTGCAAAGTTCCTTCCCTCACAGCTCTGTAACAGTAAGCGTGTGTGTGGTGCGCGTGTGGTATGTGTGTGTTGTGTGGTGTGTGTGTGATGCGTGTGTGTGGTGCGTGTGTGTGGTGCGTGTGCGTGTCGGGGTGTTAAATAAGTGGCCAGGAGGATTGGGATTCTGAGTAGTAAAGAAAGGATATCCGATAATTAAAAGTGAACAGAAAGTGAGATGAGGAACCGTGTTCAATTTGACGTGTACTCTGTCTCATTCTGTTACAGCTGCTGGCTGTCCTATACGGATAACTTCATCTGGGCCTTCATAGGACCTGTGGCTGCCATAATATTGGTAACAAAAAAACAGCAAAAATGTTTTATACGCTGCACTAATATCCACCCCCACAGGCGTAATATATTCATAATCCTCCTTTTTTCCTTGGTTTGAGACATACTTATTGCATTATGTAAAATAATCTAATACGTCTTTCCTATACCCCTGCTTGTAAAATCCCAGTAAAAGCCTCAATTCCTTTCATTGTTATTTATCCATATCTCCTTTCTCTTTATGTGTAATATTATTCCCTCATTCCCTGATTTAAGCAATGCATTAAAGTGGAACCTCTTCTTCTGTATCTGACGGTAGTGACGGAACTTGTGGGCCAACCGAGACACTAGAGGTTAACCCCTTCGGCCCTAGAGAGAACCAGCATTGTTGAGAGAAGGGGGATGGCGCTGTAGCTGCGCATGTACTGTCCTGAAAATGATAGTGAGTTACTATAGCAGCCCATCCCAAACATCAGACAGGACCAATGTTGAGGCGAGAAGAAAACTAGGTTTATGGGGAGCAGCTTTACTTATACACACAGACATAATGAGGTCAGTAATATAATCCCATGGCACCTCCATACTGTTCTGTGGCCAACAATGCCCACCCGACAAAGAATCGGGTGGGGGTGATCCCGAGGGAGTGGCATCAATACTGGGGTACCGATGAAGAGCTCAGGGTCCAGGGATGTTATGTTCCATAAAGCGACTTGATCTGTCGTCAGGACCCTGAGCGTCTGCGCTGGAAGCATCCCCGGAAACAGTAGGCGTGATAGCCGGGCCAGAGCTCCAGAGCCGCGGCTGGGTAAACCCTGGTCCTAATGATGGGTAATAAAACCAGGTTCCCCAAATGAGCTCCCTCTCTGGAAACATCTCCAATTGTGACCCACCACGAGCACAGTATAACCCCAGAAGAGCGGCATGGTGGGACAACGGACGTCCGTAGCGACTCCATTCCAAATGTTGACAGGCATTGCCCCGGTTCCTAGCCGCCACGTAGTTTACGACTAGCTTCCGGTCAGGCGCATGTTGCGTTTCCTGCCATGTAGAGCCTCCGTTGCTGGCTAATCTATGGAAGTCTGATTAGGGCAGACCAGATGGATTTCCCGGTTCCCCGAATGAGCACAGGGGGACTTAGGCATAAGAGGGGACTGGGCAAGCCGGCAAGGAGTCTCCTGATGAATCCGTTATGGCCGCCTCCCAAACTCAAATATACCCCCATGTGTCCTCAGCCTCAGGGGGTTACCGTGACTCTCCTAACCTACATCCACCGGCTCCCCTGCCTCTACTTTTTTCAGCAAAAGGCTGTGTATTGGGACCAGGAAGAGATTAAACTAATTTAGGGAAAAATTAATTATTGTTCCTGTTTTAAAATTCCATGCACATCCTGTCATACCTGTACTTCTTCTTTCAGGTTAATGGTTGCTTTTTCATACTCACTGTGTGGAAACTAGCAGAAAAAATGTCATCAATCAACCCAGATAAAGGAAAACTGAAAAGAATCAGGTAACGATATAAACATATTGTTTATGGGTTTTTGCCTTCTTTTTGGATCAACAGCAATTAATGGATATGGGAAATGCTGAACTTGATGGACACATTTAACTATGTAACTATATGTGTAGTGTATATACATTTATTGGCCACTTTATTTGGTACACCTGTTCAATTGCTTGTTAACACAAACAGCTAATCAGCCAATCACATGACAGCAACTCAATGCATTTAGGCATGTAGACGTGGTCAGGACAGCTTGCTGAAGTTCAAACCGAGCATCAGAATGGGGAAAAAAGGTGATTTAAGTGATTTTGAGTGTGGCATGGTTATTGGTGCCAGACGGGCTGGTCTGAGTATTTCAGAAACTGCTGATCTGCTGGGATTTTCACGCACAGCCATCTCTAGGGTTTACAGAGAGTGGTCCAAGAAAGAGAAAATATCCAGTGAGCGGCGGTCGTGTGGATGAAAATGCCTTGTTGATGTCAGAGGTCTGAGGAGAATGGGCAGACTGGCTCGACACAACAAAAACAAACCAAAAAAATTGCATCGTTTCTGGCCCATTTGCGCATGTCTAATAGTCAGTATGCAAACACTAGCGCCTCCTGGTGGCTGTACGTAGACTGCAAGAAACTGGTAGCCCTCCTCTAGCTTATTGCAACAAAGCTAATCACCACATTGGCAGTGGTGGTTTACACTAGACATGTAGATAAACTTCATGGAAGCTACCCCAGTATAATTAGTACAAGTTCTATTATTTAGCAGTGAGAAAGTGGACAGCAAGATCCGCACTTTCAAAATGATCCGCTTTAAATCATTCACCGCCGTATTTAGAGCAGAATAGTTTTTTGAGCCTCTCACTTGATGAAGCACCTGAGGTGGAAACGTTACAAAACAGGAAGGTGTTATCCTCGGAACTGGAATGTATTGTGATCAATTACGGTATAAAAACAGCAGCTGTGAGGGCTCTTCATCCTCACCGCAGGGGGGAGTTAAGTCCCGTAGCGCCTCGGCAGCAGGAAATCAAGGTGTATCCTGTTAACTGACGGGGGGTATAATACAGCAAACCCATTAATAATCATTTGCAGAAACTGGCAGACAATGAGCCCAAATGTAAGAAGGTGGGAAATGAAATGTTTCAATCGTGTACTCGATACGATTCATATAACACCATTCTTTTCCTTTACTTGCAGGTTGCTCATCATAACCTCTGTGGCCCAGCTATGTATCCTAGGGTGCTGCTGGGTCTTTGGGTTTCTGATGTTTGGTTCTGCTACTTACACATTTGCCTACATATTCACCATCCTCAACGTTCTTCAAGGACTGCAGATCTTCCTCCTTCATTGTCTGCTGCACAGAAAGGTTAGTGGCCCTGGCTACGCAAGACTTACATTACGCTATATAACGTGCCACCGCTTCATACGTAACAATGTTTTGCCACCCGTGTGCTTTTCACCGTTGCTATCTTAACCTTCCCACTGAGGGTCAGACTCTCCCCCTCTTCAGCTTCATTAGCTCATTTCGTGGCGCAGCAGCGCATGTCCGCTAACAGCAGCTGAATCCGCATCTGTCAGCTAGAAAAAAGTGCGTCACTGCGCTTCTTCAGTGCTATGAAAAAGTATTTGTCCCACTTGATATGTTTCAGATTTAAATGATTCTATGCATAAAAGGGAAAAAGCTACCCAGATCCTACCTGGCCGTATATGAAAAAGTAATTGCCTCCTTAATTACTAAATTAACCAGTTAACCAAATGTGATAATTGGGTTAAAGTTCACTAGACATACCCAAGCATGAGCACCGCCAGTCCTGTTAAATCTAATAGGATTTGTCTTGCAAAGTGAAGTCGGTTAAACGAAATGTAGAGCATAATTAAGAGCATAAAGAACAGATTAGAAACAGTAATTGACGTTAATCTGGAAAGGGTTAAAAAGGCTCTGGGACTCTATGGAACCATGGCAAGTCATTATCTAGGGATGGAGAACACTTGGTACAGAGGTGAACCTTCCCAGGAGTGGCCGGCCTACAATAATTCCTCCATGAGCCCATCGACTCATCATCTCGGGGGTCAAAATAGGAACCCCGACTAGCATGCAACGACCTGCAAGCCTCACTTCTCTCAGTTAATGTCGGTATTCACAATTCCACAAGAGACTGCATAAAAATGGCATCGATGGGAGAGCTGCAAGGTAGAACCACCGCTAACCTAAAAGAACACAAAGGCTCCTATCACATTTAACAAAAGAAACTTCTTGGTGACCTTCAAGACTTTTGGGCTACTATTTTCTTTTTTGGAAGACATGGGTCCCGTCGCATCTGGTATAAAGCTGAGATAGGATTCCACAATATGATCATACTAACAATCAAGGTGGTGGTAGTGTGTCTGGGGCTGCTTTAGGACCTGGACAACTTGCCATAATTGATGGAACCATGCCTTCAGTTTGTGACCTAAAGCTCAAGCAGTTGGGTTATGCAGCTGGACAACGATCCAAAGCACAAAAGTATACCCCTAAAAAGCTAAAGGGGGGGGGTGTGATTTAGTCAAAGTCCTGATTTGAATCGGATTGAAATGCGGTGTCATGATTTTAGAAGGGAAGTTCCAGCTCAAACCCCCCAATCTGGCTGAATTAAAACAATTCAGCTACGAAGAATGACCAAAATACTTCCACGGCGATGTAAAAGGCTCTTGCCAGTTACAGCAGACCTTTTACTGCAGTTGCTGCCGCCAGGGGTGGCACAACCATCGGGTTTAGGGAGACAATTTACATGGATGAGAAGTTTTGATTAACTTGTTACCTTCAAAAAACGAAATGATTGTGTTTTTTCGCATTGGCCTGGCATTATATTAACCCCTTTGTGACAATGGCTGTAACATTTCTTTACATTAGCACCTGTAATTTTCTTCGTTTACTGAACCCACACAAGTTCATTGGTTTTAGTTTTTCAGGACAAGGGCTCTCTTTAGATCCTATTACTTTGATCATATCTAATTTACTATAAAATAGAAAAGCCCCCCCCCCCCACCACTACATTTTGGGTTTTTTTATTTGAAACATTTTACTCAAAAGCTAGTGGAAAAAAACCTGCTTAATGGTTCTATTTGATCCGAGTTAAGAAATACCCAACGTTTTCATGGTTTTTTTGCGTGTTAGGCAACAAGTAGCGTATTGCCATAACTGCCTCACCTGCCCCCAGGTCTTGCAGAATGCCTCACTATAGAGGCATTTCAGCAACATCCTTTAAGCTTAGGAGGCAATTAATGATCACATCCCAAGCTCTTTTAAGTTAGGTGTGCATTGATGTCTGGGGGGGCACACGGGGCCCATGCTACCATTATTGGTGTTGCTGAATGCCTCAACATGGAAGCATTATATCAATGTTAAAGTGAACAATGCAATCAGATGATTTTGACAGCTGTGAAGTTATGACATGCCTGGCACGTCAATTGTCTCCAACAGAGTGTTTTTTCTATGACCTGCCTGGCACATCAGTTTGAGGATCTGAAACATTTAAGTGTGAAAAATAAGCAAAAATAGAAGCAGTGGGGCAAATACTTAAACAGCACTGTACCTTCTAGCCTTATATAGGTTCATTGGCTTAAAGGAGGGGGACCTTGTATTTTTATGAAAACTGCAATTTAGACAGACTGGTTTTACAGCAGTGTTTGATACGCCGCTTAAACTGGGCATTTGTCTCTGTAGGTACGGGAGGAGTATAGGAATTGGATAAGTGCCGTTATTCATTTGAAGCCTCCCATCTACTCAGAATTCAGCAACAGTACCAACACACAAGCACAAAGCAAGGTAAGAGAACAGACTCATCCGAGTGATAAGTGGTACAAAGGTGGGTCTTCTTGAACCTTTTATGTTTTCTTTTAGCAGACCAAGTCTACAAACAAGGAATCCAATTTATAAGGACCATGACTTCCCAACTTATAGCACTTGACCTCAGCACAAACAAGGATTAGTATAATTTTGGGGTACAGTTACGCCATAAAACTATTACTGTGATTGTTATAATGGAGTTTAAAAGACTGAAGCTAACTCAACAGAGTAAGAACGCACCTACGGAGGTCCTGCAGCAGGTACTAGAGGCTGACCCATAACACATTAAGCCGTTGCACAGCTTCCTTGACAAAAGCTGGTACACCAGTCAATTCAAAGAAAATTCAAGTTAAATTCACAACATAAAACTTTTTAATAATAAAAAAAGTTTAATTTGTTTCCGTTCTTTACACAAAGACATTTGATTAATAAAAATAAAAATCCCCAGAGACTGTAAAAATGAATACGTCAATCCGCCACGCAGGAGTAAGGACACAGAAGCGCCAGACATGTTGGTTCAAAGATCTCCGGAGCACACTGCGGCAAACATGGTTATCGGCTTTGCTCAACTAGAAAGAGAAAATGCAAATATTTTCATATATGCTAACATTTCAGCGTCAAATATGTAAGTATGTTTATTGTGCCAATAAAAGAAATTCTACTTTTCACAACACTGTGGCAATGCTGGGACGCTTCACTGCAGTTATCAACTTCTAGAAGGTGGAGACTGCACGTTATAAAGGGTTTAAAGGACTTCAGATGGGCATCTGGGGTACAGCAAAGACTTAAGCAGGAAGGGCATGCGAATATCATAAATCTACTCAGCCGATAAAGGCATAAAGGATGAAGAGGGCAGAGTATGACGAAGAATAAACGTGGAATGTACTTACTGTAAGTAGATATGTCTATCTCATCAGGAAGCTCCCCTACATTGACCTCAAATCTGTCTTGAACATCATTAAGGATTTTGGCATCTTCCTCGTCAGATACAAAGGTGATAGCCAGACCCTTAGTGCCAAATCTGCCAGCACGAGCCACCTGGGAGGGGGAAAAAAGCCAAACAAACCATAAGTTCCTGTAATCAACACAGTTTGCAGGGTATAGACGAGTAACAAAATGTATTGGTATAGCGAAAACCGTCACGTGAATGTACTCACCCGATGAAGATATGTATCAGAGTTCTCTGGCATGTCATAGTTGAAGACAATGTTGACCCGCTCAATATCCATTCCACGGCCAAATAGATTTGTGGCAACCAAGATCCTCCTCTGAAAGTCTTTAAATTGTTGGTATCGAGATAACCTGCAGAAACAAGTGACCAGTCAGCCATCTTCCCTATAATGTTCTCACCACATTGTACTCAATCCAAAAAACTATAAACGTGGTGAGCCCATCCCTATGCATCGTCCCCACAATATTCATGACATCTTAATGACTTGAGAAGGCCAATCCTCCTTACCTTTCCTCCTGTGCCATGCCTCTGTGGATCGCAATAGCTGGGAAATTCTGTTCTACTAGAAGCTGTGCCAGAGCCACGCATCGCTGCACGGACTTCACAAATATCACCACCTGCAGGGGAGAAAGAACGTTTAGCAGCGATTCCAGCTTATTCAACAGACACAAAAGGTGAACAGCAACAGCTTTTAGCAGAATTAAAGGTGCCTGTATCATATTTAAAGTTCACATGAAGGAACCCCAGATCAGTGGTGGGATCTAGAACACTCAACATTACTGAGGTTCTACCCCTTCTCCTGATGCTTTCTTTAAAAGGCTGTCTAAATCAAAGCAACCAGTAACAGATCTTAATGTGGGAGAAAACACTTATAATATGATATATAACATGCAAGAAATATTACACAGGCTTATCTAGTTTACAATACTGTATAATGTAGTATCAGGGGATAGCGATAGATCATTAGCTTTGAAACACCGACCTGGTTGAACTCAAGCACATCCAATAAGTCAAACAGCTTTCGGTTCTTCTCGCTGTCCTTTAATTTGACATAGTACTGCTGCAAACCGTGTAGTGTCAGCTTGGTTTCATCGTCCACAAACACCTCCATGGGCTGCAAAGAGAAGCGCGTTCCATCAGTGACATACAAGCAACATACACTGCACACGCTTACCTCTTTCAGACACTGACACATAATATTTTCTAATAAAAAAGCTCGAGGGAAAGGTAACCAAACACATGGACCCTACAAGAGAAAAATGCATCTACATCTGGAAAAATGGGCCGAATAGTTCTTATCCGTAAAACTCTATGTTAAGAATTTGACGCGACTTTGCGGATGCTTTTAGGGTTTAATATCCCTGGGAATGGCTGGAGTTATACAACTGCCAAGCACCAACCATAACACAAGAAACCGCTACTTACATCCTGCATGAACTTCCTGCACACGGGTCGGATTTCCTTGCTGAGCGTGGCGCTGAACATCATGCATTGTTTCTCGTGAGGGGTGAGACGGAAAATCTCCTGCACGTCCCTACGCATATCTGCGAGAGCAACAAAAACCAAACTATAATCATACAACGCAATGCACAATAATGTAATACACGGAACTGTGACCATTCCAGATTCAAGCCTGAAAACGGTCAGAACATGCAGAGAACACGCACTACCACGTTTAATGTCAGAAGACACCATGTTCTTTACAAAGCACAAAGGAGACATTGTATCAGACATTAATATAACATCAACCGTATGGCGCTAGGCATACATCAGTCTATATTAAATAACACTGGGAAAGTTCATGTGAAAGACCCTGCACTACGAAATGCACCCCATTATTCAACTTTGTGTAATTACACACCATCCCATATTCTTAGGACTGAACCCCTTTATATGTTATCTGCGTTAACTGAAGTCATTGCCCTGTTAAGATTTCGCAGGGACCTGACCCCCATATGATACCAAAGCGATGAGCCCACCAAGTGCAACCAATCGCCCGATCCTCTCACCTAGCTGCTCCAGCATTTTGTCGCATTCGTCCAGTACAAAGTGTTTGACGTTTTTTAGACTAAGAGTTTTATCCCTAACCAAAGCCAAGATACGGCCGGGAGTCCCAACAACAATGTGAGGACAGTTCTTCTTGATGACTTCCTCGTCTTTCTTGATTGAGAGACCACCAAAGAAAACAGCCACCTGGGAGGAAAAAAAAAAAAGAGGGGGTAAGAAGACCATTTATAGATGAAGCTGGGCAAATTAACAAACCAATGAACCAAGGGCCGCATTATATTACCTTCACTGAAGGCATGTACTTAGAAAATCTCTCGTACTCCTTGCTGATCTGGAACGCTAGCTCACGCGTGTGACACATGACCAGGACTGACACCTGTCCATCAACCGCCTCAATCTGTTGTAACGTTGCCAGCACAAACACGGCAGTCTTTCCCATACCAGACTTGGCCTGGCATAAGATGTCCATACCCAGAATGGCCTGAGGGATACATTCGTGTTGAACTGCAAAAAAAATGGAAGAAACCATACATTAACATGAGAAACATAGAAATATTAAGTTATATAGAAACCAAGATGTAGTTGATGAGTAGAATCAAATAAAATGGGATTCTGACCAAACATACATGATTTTGTCTAAATGGAAACGGCCACCTACCTTCTGAGGGATGCTCAAAGCCGCAGTCTACAATGGCTCTGAGCAGCTCAGGTTTCAACAAGAAGTCTCGGAAACCCGAACTGTGGATGGATACGTAGGAGCCTTTCACCTCCTTTCTGCCAGCTGGAGCTGGGGCTTCTGCGGGCGCCTGTGGCTCATCATCTTCTTCATAATCCAAGAGTTCATTCTCAACATCTTGCTCAGTCATGATTTCTGAAGGACAAGGACACCAAAACTGTGATTGAGGCTTACATGAGGCGTAGCGCACCATGCCTACACATTATAAGTGTCGGAATTCCCATCAAGTTTCTATCCTCAAGCCAGCTGTACAAGGTGGATCTCCGTTAAGAACATTGGAAATGTCTACAGTTAATTTACAGTTAAGAATCTTGGAGCCAATCCTCAAACATTACTAAGAACCTAGCAGAAGACCTCGGGCAGAAGCATGAGGTTGCATTTGTTTCAATGCGAGGCATCGACCAGTCATTCACCACCGCTTGAAACGAGAGAACTGGAAATCTGTTCTCAGACCAGCTGTTAGACAAACAAACAAGTCTATGGTAACTACCACCCCCCCCCCAAAAAAAAAATCACAGCTGCTCAAACTACAGAGAAAGCCCTCGCTTTCCATAGTGTGTGTATTTACCACGGCAAGCAAGGCTTATTGGGTTATTGAGCACCATATTTTTTAGGGATTGAAACAAATCACACGGAGGTTATGGAACCAAAAGGGATCTCCAGATCGATAAATAGCAGGCAACAAGCTCATTAACACAACGTCGCCGGCGTTCTCAGCCTCTTCAGGGCCAGCATAATTACAAAGGGTGAATGTTCCTTAAGGAACCGCGGACCACATTGAGGAGCAGGCGCCGGTGGTCATTGTCACATTTTGGTCATCTTTACAGAAGACAACAGCTGTGGTGGCCATGGGTTTTTAACTTGGAAATCCAAGTCCTCCTTTTCAATTTCCAATCGATAAAAGGCACGGAGCAGCAAAGTTCCAGAATGTCTACAACAATGAAGGGGCAGATTTAGATTTATTCCCAAGGAGGGTATAATGGGGGCCACCACTGAAAGCACATTCTTAATAGATGAAGGTCCAGTTCTACTGGCTCAAGGCCTTTGAATGGATGAGGTATGGGGGTTACTGGGCCATTCGGGCTGTTTAAATGTCCTCATCAGGGAACACTGCTAATAGCCAAGGCATCCTAGGGTCCATGCAAGGAGGGGCCGGTGATATTAACGCCAACAAAGCCATTGTGTCTCTTCAGTGAACATTAAGGTGGTAAGCAGCGCATTGTATAATGCTTACAAAATGGCCGCTCCAAGTACGGGTATTACGGTACTGCATTGAAGCCTACGGCGTGCGATTACACGGGAGGACTACACGGGCTATTGCACAGCTATCGACGGTTAAGCTCAGCGCACCTCCGGCCTGTACACAGAGAGCCCCGGAAGGAATAGCGCCTGGTGATCACTGAAATAAACGCCCGAAGTCTCTCCCGGAATCATGAACACCCCACCGCATACAGGCCGTTCTACAAACACCAACCAACAGGCCTGCGCCATGTAACCATGTCGATAACACAAAGGGCCGTCACTGTAACAGAGTTCCCCATTTGCCCCGGGGATTTATGCCTCAGTGTTCCGGCCCAGTAGCGACTGCCAAGCCTCGCATCAGATTCGAGGCCTACACCCTGTCCCGTGGGCCCTCTATCGCCTCTAAGCTCAAGCCGGGGCTCATGAGTCTTAGCAGCGGCTAAGTTGCCGGACTGACATACCCCGTGGAAGCCGGATACTTCCCGCGCCTCGTTTCTTCTCTATAACCCGCTTACCTTTCGGTTCCTGGTGTAATCCTTCCACGTGTGAGGCGCCCTGATCAGATTGCCCGGCTGCGAAGAATAGGCCTCATAAAAATCTCCTCCCACAACTTCTGATTGGCCTTCCTCTTTAGCTCCGCCCTATCTTCCAACGATTCTATTGGCTACAATTCTCAAAAAAGGGGCGTGGGCTTCGTTAAAACAAGGAAGATGCGGTTCTTTGTTGGGACAAGTTCGGAACCCCATTGGTAGAACGAAGGGTGGGACTATTGCGTCGACCAATAAAATCAAAGAATTATTATTTTCTTAATAAGTTAATATTTTTGCTTTGAACCATAAGTTTCAGAAATGCACTCATAATTCTGCTGGTGACCGGTGTTTAGGATCTCCCCAATTCGTTTCGTTAGCAGTATACACGCAAAGCTGTATTAAACTTTCCGTACGGAGCCATTTTTTCGAAGATAAAAGATCGGCCTCCAGCAAAATGGCGCCTGTTAACTCAGGGCGGCAAAACTACTATTGTGAAACGCATTGTACTTCCTTCCGCCATTCAGTTGGTGGGCGAGATTTCTACTTGTAGGCCGGAATAGCGTGTTAAAAGTGTGAAATTAAATGTTTTTTCTCATACAAATAAAACAATCATCATAATCAGTATATATATATATATATATATTAAAATAATGAAGCAGCAGACTATGAGTTCCATGAGGCATTATGCATTGCTGATTAGCAACATGCATAGTACATTCATGTACTATGCATGTTCCAAAGCATTTGATACGGTGCCACATAAAAGGCTGGTACATAAAATGAGAATGCTTGGGCTGGGGGAGAATGTGTGTATGTGGGTAAGTAACTGGCTCAGTGATAGGAAACAGAGGGTGGTTATTAATGGTACATACTCTGAGTGGGTGACTGTTACTAGTGGGGTTCCACAGGGGTCAGTTTTGGGTCCTATTCTTTTTAATGTATTTATTAATGACCTTGTAGAGGGATTGTATAGTAAAGTATCAATCTTTGCAGACGATACTAAGCTCTGCAGCGTGGTTAACACAATAGAGGACAGTGCACGATTACAAATGGATCTGCATAGGTTGGAGGCTTGGGCTGGGATGTGGCAGATGAGGTTCAACACAGATAAATGTAAGGTTATGCACATGGGGAAGAAAAATCCAGGCTGGGAATATGTATTAAATGGGAAAACACGGGGGACGACTGACATGGAAAAGGACTTAGGAGTCTTGGTTAACAGTAAATTTACCTGTAGCGACCAGTGTCGGGCAGCTGCTGCTAAGGCAAATAAAATCATGGGGTGCATCAAAAGGGGAATGGATGCCCATGACAAGGAAATAATTCTACCATTGTACAAGTCACTAGTCAGACCACACATGGAATACTGTGTACAGTACTGGGCACCAGTGTACAAGAAAGATATAGTGGAACTGGAGAGGGTTCAAAGACGGGCAACCAGAGTAATAAGGGGAATGGGAGGACTACAGTACCCAGAAAGATTATCAGAATTAGGGTTATTTAGTTTGGAAAAAAGACGGCTTAGGGGGGACTTAATAACTATGTATAAATATATAAGGGGGTAGTACAGAGATCACTCCCAGGACCTATTTATACCCAGGACTGTATCTATAACAAGGGGACATCCTCTATGGCTGGAGGAAAGAAGGTTTCTACACCAGCACAGACGGGGGTTCTTTACAGTAAGAGCGGTGAGACTATGGAACTCTCTGCCTGAGGAAGTGGTAATGGTAAACTCAATAAAAGAGTTTAAAAGGAGCCTGGACGTGTTTCTTGAAAGCAATAATATCACAAGTTATGGATATTAGATTAATAGGGACAGAACGTTGATCCAGGGATTTATTCTGATTGCCATATTTGGAGTCGGGAAGGAATTTTCCCCCTGGTATGGGGCAATTGGCGTCTGCTTCATAAGGGTTTTTTGCCTTCCTCTGGATCAACACGGTAGGGACACAATATGTATATAGGTTGAACTTGATGGACTTTGGTCTTTTTTCAACCTTATGAACTATGTTACTATGTTACTATGTAGACCCGGTATAAAATGAGATGACAACCAGTATGTAGAATTTTAGGGATTCCAATTGGCTCGGAGTCACACATAAAGTGACAGCGTCCTGGTAACCCCTAAAACAGCCATGACAATTTTACCATTATGCTGTTTAAAGTGGGCGAGTATATGCAGGGCCGGACCGGCACTTGGGCCGGGTGGACAGCCCGGGTCCTATTGTACGTTAAAGAATGGCGCTGATGAAAAGTGTGTTTCGCCCTATTGAGGGTTATGCGTAAAATGTTTATTATGATTAAGGTTCAATGTTTTAAAAGTGGTTTTATCACCATAGCAGCAAACCGAATTGCCAATGCAACGTGTCATTGTTTGTATGCAGCCATGACAAGTTCATGCCTCATAAGCCCGCCATTCCTGCCAGGAACTTTGTGTAAAAGAACCATAAGGCAAGATGGCGGCTCTCGGGCAGGGTTCTCATCTCCTGAAGTGTCTGAATGTGTTAATGTATATTATGTGTGTTAACTGCCCCAATTACAGCGCTGCATGGTTTGTTGACGCTTAAAAAATAAAAGATAATAATAGTAATGGCCACCATTGTTGGTTGTCAGCATTTCCTCGTACACCCTCATTGACATAATCCACGGGGGAGGGGGGGGTGGACCACAAGAAAAGTCTCGAAACGTGTGACGCCGGTCATGTAAAGATTTGCTATTTGTTTTTTTTATTATATGCGTTTCCTTACATTTTAAGTAAATAGGTAAAAAACAAAATCCACGGAAAAAGCACCATTAACCGTAGACATGGACCTTCCCAACGGTATGGTAGCCTAATGGGCTGTATGAAGGCTGTAAAGGGATGGGGCTTGGGTTCAAAGCGTAGTGTTTTCCATAAAAGCATTTAATGCAGGAAAGGTGGTGGGCCTTCAATATGTTAATTTAAACAAAATAAAAAAAAAATAAAAAAACCGGAGGAGTTTTGAGTCAGACCTGTTGGTTGAGAAGGCATCTCTGGTGAAGATCGGTTTCCATTCTCATGCCTAAGTGACAAGATGGCCTGAGCAGGGTCTCCACCCAATGCAATTCAATAAGACAAAAGGTGACTGGACCCCTTCAGGGGGTCAGTCAGTTCCTTCTATATGGTAAATGTTGGGTGTTTTGTCAACCTTGTGTCGGTACCACACCTTAGTTAAGAAAAGGATGTGTGACTGACATTTAAACTGGAGTTAGTTTTAACACGAAACGTTTCGAAAGTAAAGGCTAAATGTTATTATAGTATGCCTTAGTTTAAAGGGGGCGTCCTAAGGAAAAACATTTCTTTAGCATAAACCCTGGTATTTTATACAGTAATGTAGGTCGGAATTGAACAAAACTTGACTTTATCTCATTTTGTTCCAATAAAATTCCTTTATCTGCAGATCCGGAGGCTGCCATTGTTGTTGGTCATGTGATATTTTTGGGTGACTTTCCCTGCTCACACTACATTGAGCTGATTCTTTACGGCAATGCTAATGAAGTCAATCCCTCTATAGACTTTCATTAGTCAGAGTGTCAGTCTGGTTGATTAAGACTGAGTCATTCTATTGCTTACTAAGGTATTATGACAACAGTTAACGTGTTTGTCTAGTATTTTGGGCTGAGATAACAGAGCTAGAGCACATTCAAGTGACTAATATGCATCTTTTTAATAACATTATATCATGTAAAAACATTTTTTTAATGATCAAAGTGATACAAGGAAGTTCCTGAAGGTTAAAGAAGTAACAGATGTAAGAAACCTGCAAGATCTGTAACATTTGCCCAGTGTGCCAGATGGCCAGTCCGGGCCTGATGGCTTATGACTAGTACAAGCATGCTTTACTCCCTGGTTAGTTTCTGAAACAGTACCCTTTACTGTTTTGTTGAGTTGGGCTTGGGAAAAGGCCATACTAATATATTGCTCAATTAAGGGCATTCAGGTTCTTTGAATTATTTCAGCAAACTGTGGGTTGTAGCAAAACCCTTGCAGTCCACATCAGGCCCCCAAATCTCAACGTGGACAGTATTATTCTAAGCAGTGTGTAAGATATTTGGGAGTTTGCCACTATATAGTCCATGCTGTATTTATCATTTACAAAGCAGAGATTTGGCGAGGCCATCGCTGGTATTCTGCACAATGATTGGCTATGGTATTCATAATGCCATCTTGGGACATGGAGCACCCTCTAGTGGCCATTCAGCGAAGCACAAGTTCTCAGCACAAACCTCTGGGCTAACAATGTCTGGATTGTTACCATTTTTAGAGAGTAATGCTACAAAAACCTTCTTATTCCCAGTAGGAATATTTTAATTATTACCCTGGGATATTGTGAGGAAGGGGAGATTTCCATAGGGATAAAACAGAGGTAGTAAACATTTTCTTACGCATATACACCTGAGAACCAATTAAGAAGTTAATTTATTGTTTTATATAGCGCCATCATATTCCACAATAATACAGGCACCCTAACCACGTGTGTGCGAACCATAATATACTAGTATACTAGTGCGAATGTCACTTCTATCAAATATTCACCTCCCTCGAGGTTGTAAATGTCAAAATATATTGTAACTTTATATATACATGGTAATTATATTTTTTTTTTTAATAAAAGCTATGAAATTCTGATCATATCCTTATTGGAAACATGATCTTTCCAAGTAAATATATTTAGAAATCAATAGGGAATAATCTTTTGAAATTACGTTTGTGGTTAAATATATTTGTGAGTTTCCAGGGTGTTTTGAAATAAATCGATTTTCTGTGTATTATATTATTTAATAAAACCAGAGCTTTAAGTCAAAACGTGACAAAAAGAACCTCCCATTTGATATGATGGCTGGGCTGTCCCTTTAATAAAAGAGAACGCAAAGCCATTACTTTCACTCCTGAAACGGTTGGCTAAATATGCTTTAATGATCATACTCTCACGCCGCACTCCTCCACCCTCAGGAAAGGGAAATATGCTATTGTCCTGCTCCCTCCCAATGGTGGAAGATAATGACCAGGGGGCTTCTGTAGGACCCCCACCCTGTATCTTGATTTAGGATGACAAAGCTGGCCACAGAGTCTGGAGGAACTAAAGGTATCGGTGCATTATTATGGTAAATAAAGCATATTTAGCCAACAATGTCAGGGCTGGATGTGAATAGGGCATGAAATGGGCGCATCGCGCATGCCTTTACCAAGTCAATGAAACACAACAGATCTCCTGAAGTAAATCTCATGTACTATTCATGTCACCAATCTCAATATTATAGCAGCATAACTCCACTGACTTAACATTACACTTTTACATATATACATATGTATAAACCTGGGTCATATATATATATATATATGACCCAGGTTCATATATATATATATATATACCCCTACAAGAGTAGTTACCTAAAAAAATATATATATATACAGAATTCTTCGTTTTATTTTTTCTTATAGGGGTGATTCCCGTTGAGCAGCTAAACTAACTTGGGCTTCCTTTATTTATGTCTTTTTACACCAGAAAAAGAGGTTTGTTTTTTGAGACTGAGAATGGATTGACTTTACAAGCCATTCACAGAGATACATAAATTATACATCTCACAAGATCTTGAATCTTGGACAAACGGCAAGATCGAGACAAGGAACGATTATAACCATCCTGTAACCAATCTCCTATTCTAGACACCAGAGATCCTAAACTCCGCAAACAGTGTGACAGGTTAGAGCAGGGATCTCCAAACTCGGCCCTCCAGCTGCTGCAGGACTACATCTCCCATACACCTCAGCCAGCCCCTTAGCTGAAGGAGCATTATGGGAGATGTAGTCCTGCAGCAGCTGGAGGGCCGAGTTTGGGGATCCCTGGGTTAGAGGACTGAATGTGTAGTGTAGTTTAACGGTCACTTAGGGCTTGGACATGCCAAGAGGTGCGATGGGTTCGTAAAGAGAGGTTTGGTTTTTTTATAGTGTATTGGTATTTTATATTTATCTTTATTTTTTCTCCTGATATGGTATGTTTAATTTTTATATACTATATTTTATATCCTAAATTGTGATGAATGTTACAATATATAAAGCATCTTAATATACAGTATGTGCATTGGTATTTTTTTAACCATTTGGGGTTTGTATTGAATTTTCTTTCTTTAGCAGAGCTTATTTAGTTTTTTATATCACAGATTTTGACTTTTGCTGCTTTTATTTATTTGTTCTCAGTGGTTTCTTATGTTCTGGGCAAGAAATTAGTTAAAATGGCAGCCTGAGAAATGGCATTCATTTTAATCACACAAAATAATGTCTAACATATAATAAATAATAATAGTAATAATAATGATAATAATCACTATATAGAAACTGAATGTTAAGACTGAACATAAAACACAGACATTGTTCTGATCCTGTAGTATAAAATAGCCCTGGTGCTGAAGGGGTTAAAGAAGCACAGGAAGATTGGGACACTAGGTAGATAATATGATTTTACAGTGATTTAGGGTGATGGGAGTTGTTCTCCAGTAGAGACAGGGGGGGGCAGATGAACCCTGACCTGCTTTAACCCACAAGGAAGCAAGCCTGTTTTGCGTTGCCCAACACAGGAAGATGTTATCATGAATCGCAGAACTTTATTGTCACGCAAACAAAGAACACCCAAAGCAGGTTAATAATACATCAGATGGTGGTGGCAGTACTGGCTTTTTTTTAAATATAAATAATCAGGGGGAATAAGGATTTTTTTTGAAGAGGAATTGATTAATATCAAACTGCATTTGGGGGAGCCACGTGTATTCTACCAATGATATTAAAAAGGGAGATATTCACATTTAAAACTTTTTTTTTTGGAAAAATAAATGAAAGCGGGCTGGCTGCAAAACTGTGTTATGAGCTCAATAATAGCGTCTCACGTCCAGAATATATATAAGCATAGCCCTGCGTTTTACAGCTTACCACAAAAATGTATGTCATTTAATATTTGGGAGAAATATATCAAATTGTTAGAAGAATAATCAGATTGTAGCAGGTTTAATTGAAATACAATGTGGAATTGATTTTCTACAATAAAATGTACCAAGCTAATATATACTATATATATATATATATATATATATATATATATATATATATACACACACACACACACACAATCTATATACAATATATATACACAATATATAGTGTGTGCCTATATACCAGTTACATTTAGACAGATTCATAGAAGGCGTTCTTGTTCATAGAGAATACAAGGGACGTATCTTACTGCACTCGATGAATTGCTTTCTCAGCCACAGAAAAAGCTATGCAATAGCTTTAGTTGTGTTTAGGACTATTCTAGTTACAAATATATAAATATATAACGCAGAATAATAATAATAATAGTATATTGTCCCCTCACTCGACACACAAAAGCAACACCCTACAAAACACACAGCCTCTTTAGTGCCTATGGAACTTCCACACCCCCTGTAACAGGAAGCGCTCACACTTCAAACAGGAAGTCCTCATGGAACAAACCACTTAAAAGTGTCACCCTAAAACTGAAAAGTCTGTGGGAAACGCAGAGCTATGTCTGGGCACCTGAGGATGTTTGGTCACTGGGTAGCCGCCCCTTTCGGCCTACATATTTCGGCTGGTGATCCCATTTATATGCATCATTTAACCACAAACATATTGTAGGTATTGTGCCTTTTGGTACTTTTGGGGTACCTTTTTTATAAAATAACCCCTTATACATTTTTTGCATATTCAGGACTAGTATTTTAGAGGTTGTAACCCAATCGCATTCTCTGGGTTACAAGAACTATTTGGACGACCCTTTTAGTGTTATTTTATGGGCTATTAAAGGGTTAATATTTGAAGAGTGTTAGGGTTTGCGCCTTTAAAATGTCCCCAGGTATGTTTATTTGCTCCAGTGTGACATCATACTATTCACTAACAAAGAGGAGGCTAGATCTGGGATATTGTGCTCTGGCTCAACACAAAGACGCTAATGAAAAATGCTGGAGGACACCGCATGATTTCTTCTTCATTTTTTTCAGAATGCTTTATCCATTTTTTAATCATTCGTCTAATTACCCTTTAAATGTTTGAAACGCGCAGCTCTGTTGACGTGACTACTGCAACACTCTTCTCGTCCACTGTCTCGACTCTCTCCTCTACAGCCTGTCCTAAATGCTGCTGCTAGGCTCATCTTCCTTGCACGTCGCACTCTTCTGCTTCCCACTCTGTGAAACCCTCCACTGGCTCCTAATTACCTTTAGAATTAAATTTAAAATCCTGGTACTGACATATAAGGCCCTCCATACCGCTGCCCCCCCCTCCATAACACTGCCCCCCTCCATAACACTGCCCCCCCTCCATAACACTGCTCCTCCATACATTTCTGCCCTTATAAACAAATACTCTCCTACTTGATCTTTACATTCTTCCCATGGGCTAAGGCTCTCCTCCTCACTTATCACCTCTTCCTTTTCCCGTCTACAAGATTTCATTCCATATCTCTGGAATCTACTCCCACCGAACCTTCAGCCTTCACCCTCCCTCCCGACATTCAAGAAACATCTCAAAACCCACTTCTTCAGAGAAGAATACAGATACAACCTCTCACCCTTTCTCTGTGCCTTATGTTTGTCACCCCATTCCCTCAAGATTGTAAGCTTGCAAGCTGGGCTCTCTCCACCTAATGTATTGGTTTGTATTAGTCTGTCAATATAAAAGATAATAATTAATAATAATACATGCGGCTACATTGATTTTTTTAGTTTATCAAAGACGTTTTTCTGTGTTTTCGTGCAGCTCCAGATATATCCACCGGCGCGTTTAGAGTAACGAGTTCTTAAGCAGCATTAGGCACTTACTGGATCATTTATGTGATCTGTCTACGGGGTTTGTATGCACTAAACATGTGTTGAACGGCCCTGAGACCAGATGGTTTGGACTGATGCATTAGTGGGCCATTTAACTGCACCCTTCAGCTTCTTTCACAGAGGAAAATTACCCCCCCCCACATGATGTTTTAGAAGGTTATTTGCAGTGCCCTCTAGGGGATTCCTATACTTAGTTTCTTTTCACATGGTGATTAAATTAAATACCGTGTACTTTCCCCATTCCAGAATATACTCTATTGGTAGGCTGTTTGCCTCTTAACCACTATACTGATTCCTAAATATACTGACGTCTTAGTCATACCCATACCTGGGAACATCCAGGCTCCAGCTGGTTGCTGGTGGGCGGTCCCACTGATGTCGGTGGGTGGTGCGGTTGATGTCAGTGGGGGGTCCCACTGATGTCGGTGGGCGGACCTTCTGATGTCAGTGGGTGGTCCCACTGATGTCGGTGGGCGGACCTGCTGATGTCACTGTTTGGTCCCACTGATGGTGGGCATAGTCCCGCTGATGTCGGTGGTTGGTCCTGCTGATTTGGGTGGGCAGTCCCACTGATGTTGGTGGGTGGTCCAGCTGAACTCGGTGGGCGGTCAGGCTGATGTTGGTGGGGGTGGGCCAGGCTGATGTCGGTGGGCTGTCTCGCTGATGTTGCAGGGCTAGCCTCACAAGGAAGAAAACACAATGGTTGGAGGGGAAGTGGGCGGGGGGTGGGGCGTGCCTCAACACCGCCCTGCAACCCGGAGTTTCTCAGTGGGGACCTTGAGACCCAGAGAAGCTGCACTTCACCCGGAGTGCCCAGGCGAAACATGGAGAACTCCCTGGTATGCTTTTACCTCCAAATTGTCTTTAGGAAGAACAGTTGCTTTATATGTTTATAAGTTAAAATAAAATATATAAGTCTTAACCCCTTAGTGGCAAAGCCCATACATGTACGAGCAAAATACATTGCTTTCAATGGGTTTAGGGACCGCCCATTGTCCTTAAGGGGTTAAAAACCTTTACTACTTATGTAAAAAGGTATCAATAAGCTATATCCCTGCCCAAAGTCACACCTCTAACCACACTAAATAAAATAAAAGGTTCCATCTTTGACCATTTTAAATGTTGAGAAGTACTATGGTTACAGGCATTTATCCAACCCGCCTAGCACTAAACGGCCGAGCTGAGGGTGGTAGGAGTTGTAGAAAAAAAACACAAATGGAGATCTGTGTCATAACCAGTCAAAATGTACATCTCATTAGTAATGCTATTGGTAGCAAAAGGCTGTACAACATACAACTCCTTGTTGGCTGGCTGAGGATAATAGGAGCTGGAGTTCACAAAAACGTTCATACAACAAGCTCCTTTTTAGCAAAACATGTTTGTTTGCTGCATGTATATAAAACTGGATATAGAGAGAAAAGAACCACAACAAATAATTGTGCTGCCAAGTCTTGTTTGGCTACGGGCTGTTACTCCTATCATCCTCAGTCTGGGGATAAAGCAAACAGCTGGAGAGCTACAGGTTGACCGCTTCCATGTGTTTCCAGAGCAAATCTCTGTGACAGGCGCGCAGCACACATGGCTACACAGCGATATGCAGACACAGCTCGCTCGCTTCGGACACACACAGGAAATGCAGGGAGGGACCGCTACAGAGAGCTCGTCACTGTGTGCATGTGTGAGACACACTCTTATCCTGTGTGTGGCTACGGGAAAGCGGCGTTGGCACCCTGAGAGCGCCTGTCACAATATCGCGTGTCACATAATGCCACACACCCCGACAGGATCGGAGGAGCAGGATGGAGAGGAGCAGGTGGGTGTCAGCCGAGCCGGGGATGGGTATGCCTTTATCTCACGCTCATAGCTACAGGATGACTGTGTTCATTGTGTGTGGTGTTCAGACCTCTCTGGCCGTGTGTGTGTGTGTGTTAACTTCGTCCTGTCTGGCTTGGTGTGCGCTGTGTATTTGTATGCATATCACGGTGTTGTGAGGTTGTCTGATTATTATTGTCGAGCGCTGTACGTTAGGAGATTTTCTGCTTCATTAACTCATTGCATGAGAACAATCGTGAGTGAATAACACTTGGCAGGGATGGCTCATAAACCAGGGTGACCGCCCGGTTGCCTTGTTTTGTGTCTGGCTACGCCGGAGAATGCCTTTGTTTCATTGGCCCAGAAGACACAATTAACCCTGCGAGCAACACCACCCATGGGACAATGTTTCTGCATGACGCACTGTTCTCTTGTAACCGAGGGGCTGAGCTGGGGCCAAAAGATCTCCCGAAATGGATATATCTGGATTATCAAGTGAAAAGCTGAGCATAGGTTCTGTAAATGCTCTGTTAAGTGCATGCGGATAACAGACTTCCTCTATATTAGACTATTTCTGATCTTTAAAGCCAGGAACTAGACTGAAGTCTGAGAGAGAAGTAGGGACTGCTGGCCTGTGCCAGAGGAGGAAAGAGTTAACGGAACTTAATCCTGCTGATATCCAGCAGAGGTCAGGGAAGGGGTTATTAGTTCAACGTTTCATAAAAAGGCACTGTTCGGCGAGTCTAACATGAATTAAGGGAGCTTTATGGAAGTGAACACTAGAAGAACTTGGCAAGGAAAGGGTTACTTGAGTAAGATGCATCATGATATTGGTAAGGAAGCTGAACGTTGCGGAAGTCAGGTGGTATGTGGCCATATGTGCTTGTCAGCATGCGCTTTCACATCTAACGGTCTTTATCCGCATGTATACGTCCACGGCCTAAAGAAACGTCACTAAAGTTTGCCAGCCGGCAGAAAAAAAAAGTCACTGGTCAGGAGGCTAAAAGTTACTGGCCGGTGATCACGGAGAACCGAATTTATTAGTTGTCTGTTTTTCTTGAAAAGAAACAGAAACAGGAAGACTTCACTTTGTTTCAAAATAGGAAGCTTTGTTAAAAAGTGTTGTTGGGTTACATAGTAACCTTATCTTCTTATACATGGGTTGGCTTCTTCAACATTCCCAAAGAGAAGAGTGCCCATTGATGCAGAGGGTAGCGATAGGGGTCTTTCAGAGGAAGCACCTTCTAGTTTACATAGAACTCTACGGATATCCGTCTATTTGAAGCTTTGCCTTCAGCAGCAGCAGTCTTTTCATTCGTATATATTAGTTTTTCTCCTAAAATCAAAAAGGTCACCTCCATTTTTGCATCTCTGTTATCTGCCAACCTTTTGATGTAACAGGCTGTGTGTGATATAGCTAAGGAGAAAGGCCTTTGGCTAAAGCCTTAGGGAGATAGTAAGTGTGCCAAGCGGGGTCAAGCACATTCTCTAGTTTGATAATTTGGTCAGTATGGCTCAAACACATTCTGTAGTTTGATAATTTGGTCAGTATGGCTCAAACGCTATCTCTTGTTTGATAATTTGGTCAGTACGGCTCAAACGCAATCTTTTGTTTGATAATTTGGTCAGTATGCCTCAAACACAATCTCTTGTTTGATCATTTGGTCAGTATGGCTCAAACACAATCTCTTGTTTGATAATTTGGCCAGTATAGCTCAAATGCATTCTCTCATATGATAAATTTGTCAGTATAGCTCAAACACATTCTCTCATTTCATAATTTGGTCAGTATGGCTCAAACACATTCCCTAGTTTGATAATTTGGTCAGTATGTTGGGAGCGAGGTCGGCTTGGCTAGCGTATGCCACAGCGCTGGCCGACTTACCCACCTTGTGTGATGTCTCTAATGACAGACAGCGATGCCCCAACTGTTATTTCTGTATAAAGGAACCAGGTCAGTGTCCTTGTTGCTGAAAAAGGGCAAATTAACCCTCTCTGTGTATTACATTACGTTTATTTATAGAGAGCCACAAATTCCATAGTGCAATTACAATAGGAACATTAATAATTAACAATATACAATGTGACGATCTACACAGGCTAATACATACTGGTACAGAAGAAGAAGAGGGTCCTGTTCTTATGAGCTTGCAATCTATTAGGAGGCTGAGGCGGAAATTATTAGTCAACTGTATATATGTGTATTGTGATAATGTATACGTGGATGTGTGCCATCGTACATCAGTGTGTGGTTAGGTCCTGATTGGCCTTTGGGTAAATGCCCGTATGGCCCGAGGGCTGATTTCACTGCTCCAGTCCGGTATGTATATATGTTTAGTGTTGGAATGGTGCATATCAGTATACATGTCAGTGTGTATATGTGCACACACATGTAACTATGGTCATGAAAATATAATGCACATAAAGCTAAATGTTGCCCCCTGTTACACTTAAATGCATTTTTATGACATTGTCACACCCACCGATACACATTGACAACATTGTCACACACAGACACATATGTATATATATAGTAACAAAATTGTTATGTTTGTAAAGTTACATCCAGTAACACTTACTGGCGTATACACTGATCCTGTAGCTTTTTATATTTTACACATCAACAATTAGTAGCCCTTAGTAGTGTTTGATCTCGCGAATGTAAGACATCGTCACGCATCTGGTGTCACTTATCTGATGAGATTAACATCTGGACAATCACGTATATAAAAGGCGAAGAGAGATTTCTGGAGAAGAAATTCACCGCACATAGCAATCACACGCATGCTCCTTAATATGGAGATACAGTGTACCCAAACGGGAGGAACATTTCAGAACACCAGTGAGAATTCAAGTGGACCAGTCACCTCCAGGGCTTTCAGCATCTACAAAGCGGAGCTGTCACATTACAAAGGCCTAACATTCACACTTCAGTATGTCTAATAAATGTATGTGACAATGTATCCATATTAAACCCTCCAATACGTGTATATATAAATGTTATATAGGTTATGTGGGGGAATGCCAAATATTTTGAGTGCATGATTTGCATCATTAAGCTCCGATGGCTCTTGTAGCCTTAGTTGAAGGTGGGGTGAGAGGAAGGTCAGGAACGGAACTAGTTATGTAGGTTTTTCCCCACTTCACAAAACTCAGCTGATCTAAACCAAAAAATATTTAACAGACTGAAATGCAAAAAGAGAATACAGCACAATACTAATTTTATACATAAATATTGTTTTGAAAAACATATTTAAAGTCTACTTTAGAAGAACGTCCACTTTAATTTGGTGGAATGCATCAAAGGTAACAGGTAAAGATTAATGAAGAATGCTAGGCCAGGAATACATTTTAGATGGGTCCCCATAGCCCAGCAAAAGATTCACTTGTCCACCTCAAGATACATCAGACCTTAGCACCCGGTGAGCAACCCTGGAACCTAAGCCACCATAATGATGTGTGACCCCCAGGTGATCTGGGGCCCTATTGTTACAAAATCTTCAATGACCATGATATTTTGTTGTTGGAATCTAAAAGCCCAATAAGTTACCTTGCCCAGTCGGTCCTAATTATTATTAACAGTATTATTATTATTTTATTTCTATGGAGCCAATACTTTACATGCAGTACAGTGCATACATTGAAAGGGTATGTGTAAGGAGTTACCTCAATGGCCAGTCTCTTCTCCCATTTCCTTTGCTTCGTGAATAGGCCCAAATCCAGGCCCATAATGGGCTCATGTGACCATGTGTGCACCTATGATGGCCATAAAGTGGTCACTTGACCTCCACTTGACCCCATCTCCTGTTGGACTTATTATTTAAACCTTGGGACTGCATTTCCTCGCTGTCCAGTCACCTACCCTGGGTTCCAGCATTCTACACTGACCATGACAGTACAAAGGGTCACTCCATGGTACTCACAGAGCTTGGGCAGAAGATGTCTGCTTGTGAGGCCTGTATTGAGAGCCTGGTTTGAAGGGCCTTGAGTGTTAGGCAAACTGGGGCATACAGTAGGTATGCACCAATTTGCCTAAGCGCTCCAGGCCCTTCAAACCAGGACAGATCCTGTCCATTCCCAAGCTGCTGCTGCTCCAACTCATCCAGTAGACCCTTCACCAGCTCAGTCTCTTTGCTTTCTATCTCCTCCCACTATGGAGGTGAACCGGACGGGTGTCAAGGTTTTCTCAACCAGCACTTTATTCATTTTGAGATGATGCCGTTCCTCTTCCCATCCAACCAGCCAGGGTAGGGTAGCTCTCCTTACTGATCTGCCTTGGCATGGTCTTCTCCACTCTGGTCCATAGATATTATTTGTCCTTATTTGCAATGCAAATTTAGTCTCTTAGTGGACTTTTATACTTAAAGCTGCTATAGGACAAACGACTAACTACTGCCAAGTAGGTCTTGAGCGATCAGCACATTCCATGTCTGGTGATGGGAGGTGGTGTATGTATTCTATCGTAAATCAAAAAATAACATAGAAAAAAGAAAACTCAAAATGTAAAACCATGAATAAAATTCATAATGCTCAGTCCCCAAATGGTTGGAGAGCCATTGCGGTTTGCTAATATTTAATAATGCTTTCAAATACAAACCAAAAAAATATGTTGCATAAAACAGATTATTAGCCAGATGGCAAAACAAAAGAGGATGCGGAAACCCGTACTATTGAGCAATATTTTAGAGATAAAGCAGCTGGGCAGAAGGTCACTCATTTTATGTTACCCAAGTTATTGGGATAAGTGTCAGAGAAAGCCTTTAATTACAAACAAATCTAAAATTTAGATGCTAGATTCATACTACATTTATGTATGTTTCATAGAGTTACATGTCTGAATATTATATATGTGTTACAGGTTAATATGCGTGCTCCCTGTAGAGAGAAGAGTGAAATAGAAGAGAGGGGAAGACAAGATGTGTTGAGATTTATTGAAGGGGAGAAAGTGGAGGTTCCTGGAGTGTGGGGAGAGAAAGGGATTGAAGTGGCAGAAAGAGGAAGAGAGAAAATGGAGGATCAGAATGAAGAGATACCGGAGGAACAACAGCTGGAAAGGGGAGAGACGCAGGGATTGGAGGAGGAGAGAGAGCGTTTGCGCAGGGAGATCTGCAGGGAGCTGAAGATCAAGGAAGGAGCAGAGAGGCTTCTCCGAGCAACCACTGAGCGCAAGAACCTGGGGCACGTGGAGACCATGCTGAGAACTTGCGAGAGAAGACTTGAGAACCTGAAACAGGAATTGGAAGATCTTGATGCTTCTCCAACTTCGCCTGATCCCAAAGGAGGTAATTTAGTAGCCATCCACACAGATGAGCCCAGTGCCTTAAGGTGATTGTGGGAGATGGGCCACAGGATGCGTAGACCCCTAGTTCTGTGCTTACTGACATATTAGGGGTTCTTAAGCAATTGAATGACTTGTGTATCGACTGGTACAGCTGGACAGTGCTATAAAATCAGGACTGTCTTTCATAAGGACTGTTATGAGATATGAAAATGTGTCCCTGGCCCACAGGACTCAAAGTATTAAAATCTACTTCCCTCTCAAAAGGCTTCATTATATCCCCTTTCTTCATCCGATATTCGTTGAACTCCGGCAGTCTGTTTTGATAAATTGTATGCTGGGGCCCATTCAGTATTATGGCAGCCCTGCTCCGAACGCTATTCCGAATATCTAGACTGTGCTGGTAACTGTTTGTTCTCTCTGAACATTTCAGCCGACACGTTGTCTTCGGGTCTCCTGAGCCAAGCACAGCATTCCAGAGTGTCAGGATTACAACGCCAGCTGAACATTGAGATGAGAGTACGTCAGGGAGCAGAGAACATGCTTCAGATGTACAGCCAAGGCGGAGTGAAGGTGAGAATTTAGGTAAACAGTTGGGCCAGTAACTAAGGATAATATTGTAAAATAAATGTAAAAGAGTCTGAGTAGTTAAAGGTTTGTGGGGAGCTTTGGGTTTTTGGTGGTTGTGGATGTAATACGTAATTATTAATGCATTTGCTATGTGAGATGTTCATGTAGTGTAACTACGTTGTTGTCTTACAGGACAAAAAGTTGGTCTCAGCAGCTCAGCAGATGATATCAGATAGTGACACAAAAATCCGTAACCTCCGAACACAGATCCGCAGAGCCACACAAGAGACTTCAGGAACAGGAGCAGGTAAGGAAACAAGAAGCAGTTGAGGTGGAACTAGATGGAGGAATGGTGTACGGTGATGAAGGAAAACCATCGAGACACTAGAGGAACTAGAGAGGGCAGGTGATGAAGGTGATGGTATGCTAAACAGCTAGGACCAGAGAAAGGCTGTACCCAATTAGGATGGGATCTCCCCATGGTAGGCAACCTGTGGCTTTCTTTGTTCTAGGGCAGTTACCTTGAGAAGGAATAGACTATGTGTGAGGCAGAGAAGAATCCAGGCAGAATTTAGTTGAAGGGAACTGGGTGGGGAACAGAGAGAAAGTGGGCCTGGAGTATACAGAACACGGGTGTGGAGTGGGAATGCCTTAACCAGCATAGGCGAGGAGTAGGCATGGCAAAGCTTCCAGAGGAAAGAGAAACTGCCCTGAAGACTCGTGGAAGCAGAGCTTCACATATAAACTCTGGATTCCAACCAGGAGAGTTCCCAGGTATGGGTAAAAGAACAATAATTAAACCTAGATCAAGTGGGTCGCCATATAGAATAACCCTGAAAGTAAAAACAAAAAAATAAAGAGAGAGATAGACAGAAGAGCAGAATAAAGCAACAGACACAAAAAATGCATAAGAAACCAATCAACCAATCTTGTCAGCCCAATTAAAAAATGATACAGTTATTTTAATTGTAGTTTGTGATAGCTGTATTGCAATAATCTGCACTGTAAGAACTCACACTCCAGAGTTTTCATATTGTGTCTTAAATATGGTATGTTCATAATTTCATACGTTTCTTATGAAGCTATTAAAAAAAGCATGTTAATTGATAAACAGTAGAATATTCTCAAGTTGAAGGGAACCACCAAAGGTTTTTTTTGTTAATATAAGAGTAACCTAAAACTTGAGGGTCAGAGGTTTAGATGTAACATAAGAATGGTTTCATATAATGAGATGGTGGTGAGTAACTGGAACATTCTCCCAGCAGAAGGTATAGCGGCCCTTACACAGTAGGGGACTGGTATCAGATTTTGTTACCTTTGTACACCTTAGATCCATTAATGAAATGTCTTTAGCTATCTAGGGCGTTTTGAGATTTTGTTATGTCATCACTATATTAAGTTATGTCTTCTAGTGGCCCTGGAGTTATCACACACTGAATTACGCATTGAGGAGCTGAGGCACCACTTTCGAGTGGAACGCGCAGTGTCTGAAGGAGCTGAAAATGCAGTGAGGCTCATTGGAACCTCTAAGACCCAGGACAAGAGCGCAGTCAACGAGGTGAACTCATTGCTTCATATTCTGTATTGACTCTTTCTTAATATTGTTGTGTATTGCATGATTCTCTTTATATCTACTGATACCGCTCCAATGGATCTCCCCCTGGGACACGATGAAGCAGTCACGCTACCCGGAGGCTCAACTGAAGCGCTTTGTGCCTGTTATAGAAAGTAGACCAGCGCTCTCCAGGTAGCCCCTAGTCATCTCAGATCAGGGGTCCAGCAGTGACTGAGTGTCATTGTTGTTGAGGAATTTCTCTTGGCTTTGCATGTCTTGGACCGGTGCTTTCAGAAACTGTCTTATGTTTTGTCATCGACTGTATTTGTTGATAATCCAGAGAATGTTTATGTAAGCCTGTCATTTGTCTTCTGGGATGGTCGATTAATGTCTCATGCTCTCACTGTTTTCCCGTGAATAAGGTTCAGGCTAGTCTGGTGGAGTCTCGGCAGAGGCTGGATCTCTTGACACTCTCTCTTCAAAGATGCCTGGAGGATTTACCGCACGATCACCCCAAAAGGTGTCTCTTAAGAGAGGAATTGGCTCTATGTGACTCTTCCACAAGACTTGGCGTTCTCTCTCCACCATCACCGTACAGCACTGTCTCCAAACCTGCTCCACTTACGGGTAACTCATGAGCCTCTGCAAAACAAAAGCCCACTAAACCAAACTGTGAATGCTTCATAAACTTTTACATTGGTTATTAATTTGGCACATTTTATTTCTTACTAAATGCAGATCTTGCCATTATTTGAGACATTTCCACTCTAAAGGGTCTGTTCCATGTCTTGTTCCTTTTTTAATACTATACGTTTTAAAACGATTTTTCTGTTTGAACAACAAAATGTTTTCCCAAAATACAATGTTCGTAACAGCCATATAATAGTGTTTTGAATTTATTTAGTCTATTATGTTGGCCTAATCTACTAGGTAAACAGTAGATTATGATACTACCAGGTGGTACATAATAGAACTTTGTCATAAAAAAATTAGCGTAGTGTGGCATTTGCATTTGGAATTTAACCAAATACAGAATTAAGAACAAAATAAAAATGGTAATTCCCCAAAGAAAGTAATCAATAAATCTATAAATCCATGAATAAAACTTAACTTTTATTAAATATCAGCAAAACAAAAGGGTAGGGTAGGGTGGTTTGGGATTAGTTTAGCAATCCTGCTGTACACATTATTTTACACCCCCCACACCACACCTTTGTAGTACGGTACCTTTTTGCAGGCACCTACATTCATTAACTCACTGTTCTACAGTCTAATGAATGGAGAATACCCAGTTAGAATGAATGGTAATTCATATACACTAAAATACAGCATGAATGCTTCTGTGTAATTCTTCTGCATATATGCAAGGATCGCTATCACTTTTTGTTTCTACCACTTGACATATTTTTTATATGCTAAAGATCCCCCTATTTAATAAAAGTTCAGTTTTTATGGCTTAATATAATATTTTCTTTGGGTCTATGCCATTTTCATTTTGTTCTATTATTGCTTGAAGGTTAACCTCTTTGGTTTTGTTTTTTTCTGTAATTGACTGCATTAAATTGCTGGCTTCTTCTTGCAGGTGTCCTAGAGGTTCGGCTTCTGGGATGTTCTAATATCTTGGATTCTGTCCCTGGTCGCACATCAAGCTCTCCTGTCAGGTTACCGGGCTCCAGCCCATTGGAGGGAAGGGGTATTCGAGCGCGAACTTCCCGGAGCATGTACTCACGTACTGGCAGCCTGAGCCGCAGTGACGAACTGTCAAGTACATCATTTTCCATAAATTTTTAAAACATCCATACAGTTGAGTCATTTCCCGTATACATGATATTGTTTTGTATGTCGCCTAGATGAGGTGAGCGTTGTCCTGCGGTTGGATAACGTGGTTGTAGGACAGGCTGCCTGGAAGACGGAAGGACGAGACGCATGGGACCATGTATTTAAACTGGATCTGCAGCGGGTGAGTGGCATAGAGTGATTGAGTTCACTCAAAACAGCTAAACAGAAATGATAGAAAGAGTGATTGCGTGATAAAGGGGCAAATACACTGTTGGTAGCTACATGGGTGCGCTATACATTGTGTGGAGCTTGGTGTGAGTGCCCTGCTAGCAATTATTTAGCATTGTGTGAATATAGCTGGGCAATCGCTGAAGCGGCCTGCCAACACACTATTTTGGTCTTGGCGTGGATTGAGGGTACTCAATGGACGAGTTCTGGTCGGCCCACTTGAAGCTCAATAAGCTAAGCCTAAGGTTGGTCTTGACCCAGGCTTGTCTGGTCAGGGATGGCTCGACCACCTCTATCTGTGAAATTGTACTGCGCTAAACTAAATCTCAGCAGTTTATGAATCATTCTTTTTTTGTGGACAGATCCACTTGAAAAGACCATTAACGCGCTTTAACACAAGACATTTGTGTCTCCTTGTACAGGCTCGAGAACTGCAGGTCTCTGTATATCGAAAAGATTTCCGCTCGCTCTGCGCTATTAAATATGTGAAGCTGGAAGATTTCCTGGATGATCAAAAGCATGAAATTACCCTGGAATTGGAACCACAAGGAACACTGTACTGTGAGGTATAAATAATCACTGTGTTGCATATCTCCCAACAATAATACATGTTTTATTTACACAATAGAGGGACTGTTCCTAAAGAGGTATGGGATCGTAAAGTATGAATATTTTGATTTACAGTAGAGTGTGAGATGTCACTATATGGATAAGCAATATATATATATATATATATATATATATATATATATATATATACACATATATTTACCTCATATATTGTGGTTCCAGGTGGCATTCTATAACCCGGTGATAGAGAGGTTTTCCAAACTCCGTAGACAAAAGAAAATATTCTCAAAGGAACAAGGTAACACTTTTGTCCCAACGTTTCTTATGACTATTGCAACACTCTTCTGGTTGGCAATCCACTGTCTCGACTCTCTTCTCTGCCCCGTGCCTCCAAGACTCACTTCCACCAAACCTTTAGCTTTCACCCTCCATCCCAACTTTCATGAAAGATCTCAAAACCCATTTCTTCAGAGAAGCCGCGCCATCTTAGTTGCTAGAACTTCCCTGTCACCGATATGACCGCCACACCACCTCTCACCCTTTCTCTGTTCCTTATGTTTGTCACCACATTCCCTCAAGATCGTAAGCTTACAAGCCGGGCTCTCTCTACCCAATGTATCGGTTTGTCTTAGTCTGTCAATTCTATTCCTGTCATACCCCTTGAATATATGTATTGTATGGAGCTCTCTGTAATTTGTTGACACTATATACTAATACTAAAGCTAATAATAATTAAAAAAAGTTGCTGTTTCTATGACTTTTAGGGGGCTAGCTGCTTATTAATATACAGTGCTAATTTTTAAATTAAAAAAATACATAATACAAAATGGCCTAGTGGATGAGCAATTTAACATCATACTTTAAGAATTTTTATTCTCATATGTTTCTCCACCCCTCCCCAACCATTGTTTTCCTACACACCCCTATGTTAATTTTGAGCTTTGTGCTATTCTTTGCTTGTTGGACAAATAGTCTTGGTCCCTCTCCTATTTCATGTGAGCGTTCTGGGTATTTTTTCATCACAGGCAGAGCCTTCCTACGGGCCAGACAGATGAACATAGACCCATCCACTTGGCTCCGACTCCTGCGCAGGACGTTTCCTGCGAATAGTGGAACATACAGTCCTACGGACAGTGGCACGTGAGTCGTGGATCCATTATTTTTTTTATAGGCGTCACTTTTCTAATCTTTGATTGTTTGTGGGAACACTCAGATATCTCTCACGTTGACTTAGTTGTCCTCTAGTTAGGTCTCTTCTCTTCTGTTTTGACTTAATTTCCTGTCCACTTCTGTCATGTCCTCCTGGTTCCTGTTGATGGGTCCTTGGTTTTGATTGGTTTTCTCCCTCTTTTCTTTTCATTGGTTGTTAGAGAGCTGCAATTGAAATCGCTTACTTTGGAGGCCACCCAGGACACGAAAGAAAAGGTAAGATCGGTTTTATCAGTATCCTAATATTGCCTTCAGCACTTACTGTGGACCCTATTTATATGAAGTCACCTTGGCTGCTTCTTGGATGATCTTCTGCCTTTTTTGATGGTTGTTCGAAGTGATCAAAACGTTCTAAGACTCACCATTTATTTCAAAGACTTATAAACATATCCAATTATTATATGATGTCGCCTTCAAAGTTAGCTTCCCCACGATTATGTCTTACCATTACTACCACATTTGGAAGAAGCATTGTAGATCTACAACGAATATCTTCCGAACACCGCTCTTCACATCACTCTGTACTGTTGAAGTGTCATCTAAAATACTTCCTTACAGCTTTATTTTGAATTTTGGGAACACAATATAAACATTTCATCATCAGTTCACAAGTCTTCCGTCGTGAAATTATATTTTCAGTTCAGCAATTTCTCAAGTAGTTCATCGGCGATCACTTGTCCTTTACACCTCATTTACCACTTTACCATTTTGTGATGCCGAAGGTCGTCCTAAATATGGGTCATCTTTTGACTAATTCTTTGCCATCTTGGAAATGTTTTATGCGCCACACGCAGTTGTCAACATTTTTAGGAATTCTGTCTCGCTATCAAAATTGTTCTTCTTTTCTATGCATTTTTACTATGACAAGAACAAGGGATGAGCCGAGCCTTAGCTCTGGTTTGGCCGTGGTGCCACGCCACAAGTAGTCTCTCTCGCCTCGAATACATGGTATTCAGAATCAGATACAAAATAAGGCCAAGGGGGCAAACTTCGAAGAGAAAATAGCATATTGTTATTATGGATCACACGTACTTTGTCTGTTCACGCTCACGATGCAGTGTGTTGTGTAGCTGAGTGACAATGTGTGTTTTGTGTCTGGTAGTAATCTCTGATTGTGTCAGCAGGTCGAGGCCACTGCGGTCAGACAATCTCCAGAAATCAGGAAGGACAGAGAGAGCCAGAGGAGGTCTGTATTCCTACGATAGAAACCTAGCATCATATATAATCTTACGGCAGATAGGAACCGTGTGGCCCATCCAGTCTGCCCATTTTTAATGCTGTAAATGGTTATTCATCACATTCAAATCCACGTGCCGCGTCCTGAGGATGCCTGAGGTTATTGAGTGTTGCGTTCCAACAACCGCTGGAGGGCAGGAGGTTGCACCACCCTATTGTAATGACTCCTAGGCCCATTAAAGGGGGTCAGGGCTGCGTTAACCGGTTGTGAAAGGATATCCTGTCTCCTCTCTGTGGCATCTGACGTTACTCTTAACCCTTTTCGTGCATGTTTGGGACAAAGGTTATTGTTCTGTGAGCCTTTGCATGTTTATTTACTATGATTAGTGTTTTACCAGCATTAAGTTTTTACTCAAGTATTTACATAAAGCAACCCCTAATATAATATCACTCCGCAAACCTTTGCATTTAATTAATTAGTTTGTTTAATTATTTCACCATTCAATGCTTGCTTAACATTCTGTAATGCTTTATTATACTGCAAAGGGTTTTTTGGCACACTGCGTGCTATTGGTCGACTGGCTCCCCAAGTGGCCCAGGGCCTAGGCAGGCACCCAGTAGGTGAGGTGCGTTACTGGGAACTTCCCAGGGGAGGCTACCCAGAGCTCTCCCTTTTCTGATGGAGGGGCTTTCTGAAGGGGAGAGGGTATGTGGAGGCGGGGGGTAAAAGTGCAGGGAGTGGGCCAGTGAAGTAGCCTGGCCTAGGGCCCAAGTCCAGGGGGCTGCAGTCCTCCTGGTACAAAACCGTGGACCAGGTAGCCCTGTAGCACATTGGGCCGCTTAGAAGGAAGATCTCTGATCTCCCCAACTGGCCTATTTACTTCATGAAGGTTGTGCCGGCTCAGCACAGCCTCGATAGACTTTAATAAAAAGACTTCTGTGCCTTTAAGACATGGCGGACAAAGATATGACTTCATATTCCAGCGCTTTGTTTCTTAAAGTCGTGCAGTGCCTTTAATTGTTCCTGGGAAGCTGACTATGCCAGCTCCAGATGCAAAACCTGGATAGCCTGGTCCCTCCACAGTCCTACTCCCCCAGAAGATGGAAAGCTCCTGGTAGCCTACCCTATGAAGTTCCTAGGTATGATGGTAGCCTACCCTACAAAGTTCCTAGGTATGATGGTAGCCTACCCTAAGAAGTTCCTAGGTATGATGGTAGCCTACCCTACAAAGTTCCTAGGTATGATGGTAGCCTACCCTACAAGTTCCTAAGTTCCTAGGTATGATGGTAGCCTACCCTACAAAGTTCCCCTACAAAAGTTCCTAGGTATGATGGTAGCCTACCCTACAAAGTTCCTAGGTATGATGGTAGCCTACCCTACAAAGTTCCTAGATATGATGTTTGCTCAAAAGAAAATCTGTAACTCGACTGACATCTTGTACATTAATGAGCTGAGTGATTGGTGATTCCATACTAAGCTTTGTAGCAGTAGCTAATATACAATCCTCACAATTTCAATATCCATTCACCTCCTCCACACTATGACACACAGTCTAGTGATCGTATGATGTACCCGTCTCTCACATACAGCCTCTGGTCTCTTTTGCAGAGTTCAAAATGTCTCGCAGTTGTCTTTAGCGGACTTCAGGCTGCTGGCTGTGTTGGGTAGAGGTCATTTTGGAAAGGTAAGTAAAGAAAATCAGCACTCAAGCCTTGAATCGTAGTCCCTATTTTGGTCTATTGTTAGGTCCTACGGATATATTTCAGAGAATCTTCTCTTGGATCGTGACATGTTATCTTATCTCGGTTTCCTCTGGTTGAATTGCCCCTTCCTGTTCTTTTCTCTGATATTCACTCTAAACCCTTCACTTACCGTTATCAGTCTGGTTATTGCGCAAGACTTTGTGTGGGTTTGTTTGTTTTTTTTAGCTTAAATCCTTAATGCCGCCATCTCTCTTTTAGGTTCTGCTTTCCGAGTATAAAGAAACAGAGGAATTATTTGCAATTAAAGCCCTAAAGAAAGGTGACATCATAGCCAGAGATGAGGTTGAGAGGTGAGAATGCAATTCATGGGTTAAATCTTAATACCAATGGCTTTCCAGACTTTACAAAGTATTGGCCCCAACCCGACATATCTTTTTTTACTCCTTTCTCTCCAATCCAGCCTCCTTTGTGAGAAGCGAGTGTTCGTGGCAGTAAGCGGGGCTTTCCACCCATTCCTCCTCAGCCTCCTTGGCTGTTTCCAGACTCCAGAGCACGTCTGCTTCGTCATGGAGTACATGGCGGGAGGAGATCTCATGACTCACATACACACCGAGGTGTTCAGCCAGGCACGTGCAACGTAAGTGTGCCCTGAATGTGTCCTACCCATATACATTGAGCGTGCACGTAGTTTAGTGCATGCGCAGTTACATACATACAGGTGTAGGTATGTGTGTACATATGCAGGTGTGAAGTGAGGAATACATGTTTCCGCTTCTTAAAGGAACAGTCTAATGTCACACGTGGCCTCACCAACAGAGTAACAAGACCATTAGTTAGTATATGCATTCATTGTTTTATTGCAAGTATTCAACAAATACTTACCTTTATGAGAAGCTGCAGAGGAACTGGGGCAAGAAAAGAGGCAAATGCATATAAGGGGATTCTGCCAAAGGGGACCACACACAAATGTAATGGGACCACTCTAAACACTTTATGTATATGATGGGTGGAGTGTCGCTTTAAGTGCATTACTGTGATTTTATGGGTACGTTTTATGTTAGTTTTTAGTGCTTAGCAGGTAAATCATCCTCTGTGCTTTAACTTTCTGCATCATGGATATTTGGAGATCTTGCTGTACTTGGAAGAAAACCATAGAGTAAAAACATCAAGCTATAGTGTAAGCTTTGATGGAGTACGGTCAGGGCTGGCCCAAGACATTGTGCTGCCTGGGGAAGAGGATGAAAATGTTGCCCCCAGATCCTATATTTGGCACTCCCCTGTAACTCACATACACACTCAGCCCAACACACATACTCTCTCACACACACACTTAGACATACACATTTATGCTCACACATACACATCCATGCTCACACACAAACAATTACACATCCTTGCTCACACACACACACACATCCATGCTCAAAACCACATATATACACACCCACGCTCACACATACACATACAAAGCCATGCTCACACACACAATTACACATCCATTCTCAAAAACACATACATACACACCCACGCACACACATATAAATCCATGCTCACACACAATTACACATCCATGCTCATGCACACACACACATACACGTCTATGCTCACACACAAATAAACATCGATGCTCACACGCAAATCCTGGCACACATCTTTACACACACTCTCGCATTTGCACAGACATACACGCTCACACGCATACTCCCTCTCACACACTTACACATACGCAGCCTCACGTTTAACTGCATTGCCACCTAACCATGCGTTACGTTACCCCGCTACGTTTCTGCCTCCCTGGTTCCCCCGCAGTACGCCCCTGCCTCTGGTGCACTTCCGCAAAAGGGCAGAATCTCTGGGCACAACCTCTTCCTCGATTGGAGGAATGAGGGAAAGGCCCCTTAGCTCTGTCTTTTTGCAGAAGTGCCAGAATAATGCAGATGGATTTGTGTAGAAAGAGGTTCAGAAACGCTTCTTTTTCAACATAAATCTATCCAGAAACAACAAGTGCCGCCTGGGTCCCATTGACCAACCCGGACCAACTGCGTACAGTGTAATTCTATGATACTTCCCTATGGTGGTTTCTATTTTTCACCACGTTGGAAGATGCAGGAAATAGACAGACAAAAATGGTGTTATCTCCCAAAGATAAAGCAGTATGAATTGTCAGAAACAGAGGCAAGTGCGTGTAAAAGGGCGGTTACTTAAGAATGAAATGCCCATTGTACTATGTTGTTGATGAGTGTGGTATATATCTATACACCATAGTGCCATGGTTCTTTGTATGTGTCTGTATTATATATATATATATATATATATATATATATATACCGTATATTCCTTTATATATTTAGTTATAATTCCTTTGTTCCTTTTACAGGTTCTATGCTGCCTGTGTATTGCTGGGTTTGCAATTCCTTCACAGTAAAGACATTGTGTACAGGTAATGAGACTGTTCTTGCTGTTGACAATGGTTGGAGAGGGTCCACGCTTGCAGCTTTAAGCCCATGGACTCTCCAAAACACAATGGTATTCACGAAATGCTCACGTTAGATCCCTCTTGTGGTTATACGAAGAAAATACTTTTTTGGTGGACCTGGTGCATGGAAGTGAAACATTCCAGTGATGCCTGCTAAACTGTTTTATTGAACCTGTGCGTTTGTTTCTGACCTTTATTAATTATTTGTAGGGATCTGAAATTGGATAATTTATTACTGGACTCAGAAGGATATGTAAAACTTGCAGATTACGGACTTTGCAAAGAGGGTAAGTTCTTATTTCTATGTGCCTACTAGCACTGTTCTGTATGCACAATATCTCACGACAACAAGTTCTAAGAAAGTCATTAAGATTCAACAGAAAATACACAAGCAGATACACACATGGAGTTGGTGCTCTCCAACCTTTCTTTTTCCATTACAATGTCTTTTTCAACGAAGAACAACTTTCTAATGGTCAGCACTCTAAATATAGCATGGTATGGTGCACTTGTGCCACCAGACTTCGTACGTGTCTTTCTTCGCAAGGCTCCGTTTCTCATCCTGTGTTTCTGGGCTACAGGTATGGGGCCATACGATCGAACGTCCACATTTTGCGGCACCCCAGAGTTTTTGGCTCCTGAAGTTCTAACAGACGCCTCGTACACTCGGGCTGTCGACTGGTGGGGATTTGGAGTCCTGATCTATGAGATGATGGTTGGAGAGGTAAGAGTGGAGACTTTTCAAAAAATATTTGATAAATAATGAACAAATGTAGAGAGTCAATGTAAAGGTAAAGTTAGTGATGTGTAACCATTGGTGGCACTATATAAATAAATGAATAAAGGAAAAATAATAGTTTACTAATATTTGTAATCTATGTTATGTTAGCATTTTTACTACTGCACTCCGTTTTATTCACTTGACTCTTTTTGACTACTTACCCCTTCCCCAACTCAGTCTCCGTTCCCGGGTGATGAAGAAGAGGAAGTATTTGACAGCATTGTTAACGACGAAGTTCGTTACCCTCGATTCCTCTCTGCTGAAGCCATTGCGATAATGAGAAGGGTGAGAATATATTTTGTCTCTGTAAGCCAAATTGTTATGTTATATACTACTTTTTATGTCCTGTCCACCCATTGTACAGGGCTACGGAATTTGATGGCGCTGTATAAAACAATAAATAATAATAATAATAATATTGCTTTCCCCGCTGCACTGCATTCCTACTGGTTTTGGACTTTTTCACCTTCCATTAGAAGAAACTCAGTAATGGATTTCTCCTCCACCCAATGCAATCCTGTATATTTCTCCTTAATGCATCATTGTAATACGGCATTACCGTCCCACCATGCGCTGAATTCTTACATCGTTCCGCTACACACAGCGCATCGCATGCTGCAATGACTGGGAGTTTTCTGTCCCCACAGCTCCTGCGCAGGAATCCAGAGAGACGCCTGGGATCGGGGGAACGAGACGCTGAAGATGTGAAAAAGCAACCCTTTTTCAAGGTGCGGTGTTATTGAAAACTGAAGCAGTGCATTAGCCGGTGACGTATTTTCCGGCTTCGCTCCTCTTTCCACACAGTGGCCCAGTCAGCATGGCTACTGCTTTCCAGCATCTAAATTACTCACAGAGGGCTCTCAGATCTTGGGGACCCTAGGCACATGTGTAGTGAGCCTAATGGATTATATGACACTGTACAAAAGTGGCCACCGCTGCTCTTGCATACTGCTATGGGACCCCCTCTGAACTTATCTTCCACAGGGGTGCTTTTCCAATGTGGCCCAGCTGGACATAGGCCTCTAGCACACATCTCCATGACTTGCTCCCCCTAGTGGCCGTCCTATGTGTGGCACAGGGATATTATATCCTAACTAACCTCTCCACATATTCCCCCAAGCCTTAGGGCTAATTACACTTGGTGCCTAGTGTACTGAGATGTAATGTACCAATGTGGTCTACTAACCGCAAAGAGTATTGTATTATATAGTGCATATCAAGGCTGAAGAGATAGCACGTGATCTTAATGATCTTTAAAATTACTCTGGCGTCTAAATTCTACATTATGCTGGGGTTTTTTTTTAGACTGGTGCAGTGGGACATAACTATATTAACCCAAAGCTTTTGTTACCCACAGGAACTTGATTTTGAAGCGTTACTTTCCCGACGCCTGCCTCCTCCTTTCAAGCCCATGGTGAAGGGGCCACATGATATTAGTAACTTTGACCCTGAGTTCACATCAGAGGGCCCAGAGTTGACTCCTCCAAGGGAACCTCGGCCTTTGGGTAGCCAAGAGCAGAGCTTGTTCCAAGGATTTGACTACGTCAGAGAAGGAGCCTGAGGGACAAGTTCACTTGTGGGCAGAGATTAGTCTAGTTGCCTCTCTCCTCTTTTTCTGCCTCACTAACTCTGAATCTCCTTTATTCCATTTCTTAACATTTTCATTTCTATCTTCATTCTCTCTTGAAGCTGGACCAGAGAGATGACACTGATAAGACCATGCTATGGAGAAGGCACATAACATATACATAAGTCTCTAATATGAGAGGCGTTTTGGCCACCGTTGTCTATCCCTTCATTATCTGCTCATTTGCTGCCTCTGGTTCTACCTCAGAACACAATGTAAATAAAACTCTTTATATAAAGTGTCCTTTTTTTTACACGCAGTGGTATATTTTTGAATTCTGTAGACTGAAGGACTGTTACTTGGTCATGGCACTTAGGCATGTTGGCCCCATCAGAAGCCAGCATTAGAATGCCATCATGTACTCCGTGTAGTCTACTCAATAAAATGAACATTTCCCCGTATTGTTCAAGTTGCACCTACAGTGAAGTCCAAACTGGGTAATTCTGAATGAAGTTCAAAAGAATGCAAAATGAGAGCCTCTTTTCTGTTTAATCTCGGTAATAAAATGTTTTGTGGAAATTGTAACTTCTGATAATTTGTATTTTATATGTTTTATACACATGGTGAAGGAACTGCATAGTCTATTGGATTTGCCATCTCCCAACAAACCATAAATTAAACACACCATAGTTTACCGAGGCAATCTTCCTAGACTATTCGTTAGGGCACACAGAGACCCAGGGATTTTATTTATTATGTCTGAAGAAGAGGCCCCAAAAGCTTAAGTGCCCAAATCTCTTTTTTTTCTATGTTCCCTCCCCAAAAGGCTTCTAAACATTGACTAAACATGACATATTCTTTAGGGCTATTGTGGGTAAGGACATTTGTTGCTTGTCTTTGCTGTAACATATCATGCCAGTTCAGTTTTAATTTCCCTTCCCAAACTGTTAGTCCTCATTGGGTTTTGGAAAACATTATCTTAATAGACGCCAGTGGGCCACCCACCTCCATGTATCTCCACAGAGCACTGCATACATTAAACTAAAATCCAAGCGTATCCACACTGAAATATATGTCCAATGTGGGTTTTCTATAAATAAATGATCAATGAAATACTACAAATGCTCTGTGGCTTAGGGACTGTACTTATTTATTAGTATGGGGCAAGATGCTTGGTGGTGCAACATCAACCATCTAAACTAGGCTCCAACACAAGTATTTTCCTCATTGTCTTTGCAGTAGATGACATCATGGTCACCCTAATTTCCTTGTTTTAGAACAATATAGACAAACTGTTTCCACTTCATTGTGGATGCACAGAATGGGCACCAAGAGTGAGGCTGGAGAGTCGCATGAGCTACAGCCCGTGTAGAACATTCCCAGACTCCCGGTGCCCTGTTTTATAGCCTTACTTAAAAATGGTGGACAGGGGATCTGAAGTGGTGAAATATATAGCCACAAAATATTTTATTTATATATATAATTGCATAATATATGTACATACATTTAGATTTTATATAAAAGCAAACCTTATGTAGCCACCTCAGGGCAGTACTTGACCCAATCACTACACTCCTCCATGGTGACCTCACAACTTCATGCCCACCACATAAATTCTGCGCCTCCATTCTCCTGGGAGGTCAGAGGTTGGCAGTGCCTCCACCTAGCTGGATGTCTGATGTGGATGTAAGGCAACATGGCTAGAACATGATACTGAGTGACAACGACAACAACACGGGAATTAATGCAGAATAAACTGGAAAAGGTTTTTATCTCCTTGTGAGCGTAAATTATAATAAATCCAATTAAAATATGTGTAGCAATAGCAACACAACATAAACTCTGGTATCAAGGAGGCCCTAGGACCAGCTTCAGCAACCCCCCCCCTCCGGATGTGAGGACCTTGAGGCAGCAGAAGATCTTACACCAGGGCGCTGTCATAAAGAGGTAAATATGATGTCATAATTAAGTGAAATGCGCTGCAGGAATGAGCTGATACATTGATATTTTATACAAGTATTATGGTAATGTAAATAATATAATAATTAATTATTATGCCTTTTTAAGATTTGTTTTCATATTTTTAAATAGTGGATCCAGCTTCACCCACCATTAGTGTGTTATTTTTGCCAGATTTTAAAGTATGCATGTTTAGTTTGACCAGGCCCTCTTTCGGGACCCAAATCCCTCTAACACTTTTTCCTCCTCGGATGTCCATCTTTTCTTGCAGCTCGGAATGTTTGCTGGTTGTGAGTGTATCGCAGCGTTCTACAGCCCTCAAAGTATGTACAGAAACCACAGAAAAATAATGTTTAAAAATTAAATTATTCTCCTTCTAAACGCCCTATTAAATGACATAATTACAACAGTTGCGTAGCAAATCCTAGAAAGCCCTCGGCCGCATCCCTAACCCCTTCACCTAAAACAAGTGTTGGTGTGATGAAATATTACTACATACCACACACGTCTGATATTTGCAACGCAGAATATTAGATTGAGGTTTTAAAAACCCATAATGGAAGTGGATTAGGACGTACTTGAAGATTGTAAATAATAAATGAGAGATTTGGTAGTTATAAAGTATTAGGCTGGGGTATGTCATACGGAGCAGACGATAGATAATAACCTTATAATAAACCGATAAAGGTTTATATCTATACCGTTGTGGCCCTGCTAGGTAGAGAGAGAGAGATGTAATGGCCATATTATGCAATGTTCTATTACATATGGATACATCACAAATTGGTTTAAGGTTAATAAATAAAATAAAAGTCATGTAATATTCCATTAAGCTGTTCTACGCGGTGCTTAATTTAACCAATTATTTGCTATTAGCAGTTTAAAGGCCATTGTGTCACAAAAGCAACATTGTGCACGCAGATACAAATTAGGGTGACCACATCAGCCATGTTTTCCAGGACACATGTCATAACAGTCAAGCGTCCCATATATGTCCACTAATGAAGAATGCAAAATAACGTCCTTTATATGCATTCTTTAGCTGTAAGGAAAAAAACACACTTACCCGTAGAAGAAGTTGCAGCTCCAGAGACATTTGTGCCAGTATTGGCTTTAAGCAGCCAATCATTGGCAATAAAGTGTTCCCATGTGATTTCAGGGGGGTCTGGTATACCCTGTGGAATTCTTGTGCAAGCCAGAGCTGGCTGTGAGTATAACACGCATGTTATATAGCAGGGGTGTCCAACCTGCGGCCCTCCAGCTGCTGCAGGACTACATCTTCCATAATGCTCTTTCAGCTAAGTGGCTGATAGAGGAGTATGGGAGATGTAGTCCTGTAACAGCTAGAGGGCCGCAGGTTGGACAGCCCTGTTAAACAGCATGATTCTGATGAAACCCTCCATGATTTTGCAACATAAGTCAGGTAGCTGCCGGCAGTCTTTCCAGGAAATGCCTATAACGTGTAAAGGTGGCTCTGGTAAACGTATAAAAAAGATACGACCTGTTTGGGACAACAAAGGGGCTTCTGGGGCTCTATTTGGCCAAGGAGTAGTCCTGTACATGGGCAAAACGATTGAAACTAAAGATGACACAGCTGTCATATGCAATAGAGTTGTACATATGATGCTTAGACGCTTGGCAATCAGGGGTCCAAATTGGGACAGCTGTGTTGGGGGGCAGCACTGAAAGTGAGTCGGTCGTTGCTAACTGCCCACCTTACAGGAAGAGCCACTTTGCAACTCTCGGCTAAAATGGAGATCCGTGCTGCAACGGATTTCAATTGATTTTACAGCTCCCTGGGCAAGTGAGGACACCAGAGTATGTCCCCAAGCAGGCTACTATCCTCATCTAGACTGTTTGGCAAAATCCAGGACTGCGGATAAGTATGACGATGGCTGGAGTGTCCCTTTAAAAGGTGTGAAAGCGACAATACCCATTCAAGCACTGAATGATTTTCTGGTGCTATGGATGGCAAACCACTAAAGGGTTAACCCAACTTCGAATGCAATGGAAGCAGCTGGAGATAATATGATTGAGAGCATCTGGTCGTTTACCCTCAGTCTGCAGAGAATCCCTATGTCTCTGGGTCAAAATCAAACGATTCCTAGTAATTCCTACTTTTCAGATACAAGGAAATATATATACATATATCGCACGGGCTTCTCGTCTTTCTCTCCCGGAAACAATGCTTTATGTCACTGCGGAACTTCACAAGGGCAAGAAACAGCAGGCTTCAAAATGTGGAATCCTCTGAAATTCCTCTGAAATGTATAAATCTATTCAGCGCTATAAACAATCCAGAAAAGGGATCAAAGTAGCACTCTATAATTCCAGAATTTGTAGCAGAATGAAGCATTGGAGGGGCAGGATTAATTGTTCTTTTAACCCCAGTTTCTATAACGTTCCCACAGTCTAAAGTTTATGATAGTGTTAGCGGAATGACATGCTTACAGAATAACTTGTAAAATGAGATCATGGGACGTTTCTGAAGCTTTACTTAGTTCACACGTATGAAAAAGAAATGTAGCCATAATAAAGGAAATGCCATCAAAAAAACCCTATTTGTCTGAGATACAAACAGGACTGTCAATAATATTAATTATAGGGTCCTGGGCAAACTGCTCAATGGACCCGTCCATCAGCCCATGACCCACAGTGGTTCCTCCTTTCTTCATGGAGGTCACCGGGGCATGTGCCGGGGCAAACAAATACACTGTGGCTGTTGAGAAAACCCAAGGTTGTTGTGGGTCCCTTAGGTAACCCTGGAGTCTGGAGAGCTGTCCGTTTTGTGCCCTGTGTGAAAGTCAGCCCTAGAAACAAACATTAGTGAAATAATTCTTCTCACATTTAGTGTTTATTATGTTATTTTGTAGGGAAAATCAGAAAACAGGGGACAGAAGTCTGTCAGGGGATCGTCCCCTTAAATCAGGTCAATGTATAGAATAAAATAGAATCAAATCAATTGTCAAACATTTTAGTATCTCAGTGGTCCACTCATCACATCTGATATGTCTTTGAAGGTCTTTAATTATAATGCGATAGATACATCATGTTCTATGAATATGTTGGCCTCTAATAGAAATCAATTTCATGCTCTGAGACCATCATGGAAATATACAATTTACTTTGACTTTGCCAGCAAAAAAAAAGAGTGATTAGTGGTCCGATACACCTGCGAGGGAGGAGGCGCACTGCCGGTGATACCGGGCAAGGAGAGCGTGAGTTGCAAAACTTTTACCTAAAATTAAGAAATTGATACACTGCCCATCCTGTTTATAGAAATATATAGAAAGAGGAAGGTTACCCAGAGGCCCAGAGAAAGCAGCCATTCACCCGGAGACTCTGGGTCAAACATGGAGTGTTCCCAGATATGTCATGCTATCAACACTTTTGTTTCTTACCAAATTGCTCAGATCTCTGCTTGACAAATGCAAGTTAAGGGACCACTAACATCAATAGCAGCTGTCCCAACCAGTATCCCAAAGGTTAGGCCATATGGCTTTACTGGCTGTAACCTCCTGGTGGGAGCCAAAGGTCTATTATAATGATGTTCTCGTGGTTGATTTTTCCCTCTGGTCTAAAAGATGCCAGTCCTCCCCTGGATGTTTTGTGTGGTAATGTAGGTGAGAGTTAAAATAACATCTGAACTTTACCCATACGGTATGATTTCACCTACAGACCAGGCTGAGAGCAGACATTAGATAAAATCAGGGCCATGTCATCATAACCTGAGCTTCTGTAAAGATATGGACTACCAAGGAGCACCCTGTGAAGGACATACCCATGTCCCAGATACGCCAGGTCAAGCGGCCTGAAATCTCTGGGTCGTGGAAGTGGGATTTTGACACTCCTCACTCCCTACCCTTGGCGATTTTCCACTTCCACCCCCGTACAAATGTAAAGCAGTTGGGGCTAGGCCGGAACAAAATGCCATCAGTCCTACCCACTGATGTTGTTAGTCCCACCTACCAATGGCATTGACCCCACCAACATCTTCGGCCTTCCATAAGAGGCAAGGGTGTAGCCTGAACCTGGAAGTTCCTAGGTATGGACATACCTTCCGGCAGCCCGAGTTTTGGCAGGACAGTCCTGATTTTGGCCAATATCCCACCATCCTGGGTAGCTGCCCCACTGTCTCGAATGTAAGAGAACACAACACAAAAAAAGTGGAGTACTGCGTAGATGGAGTTAGTAGGACTATACACTGAAACTTAAGACAAATGTCTGTCGCAAATACATCTGAGTTTGAGAGTGTTGGGAAGCCCCAGTTTTTAGAATACGCTGGAAGCTACGAAAGAACGCGAAGGTCTGAACACTAAAGTTTACTATAGGGTCTTAAAACCACAGACCATACATGCATTTCCAGAATAGAGTGCTACCCCACATCACACCATGCATGGCAAGTCATGTGGACCAAGTCCCTTGTTTTTTGTTTACAGTATACTTAATAAAGCAAATAATACAGAGACGGTTATCTGTATAATTCTATAATACATATATAAACCCGGTTTGGGGTTACACAGTTAGTGTTCTTTTGGCTATGAAGGAGGCATCGAGAAACGGTACATCTTGCTGAAGTCACGCAAGTCAACATCCATGTATAACATAAGCCTGTTTTGTAGCATTGTTATTCCTCCCATGAAAATCCAATTTGCGTCAGATATTTTTAATGCTTCTGCTGTCCCCTTGAGCAGCGATATTTTTATTATTTCACTTTCTTACAAGAACATGTCCTTTCCATTGAGAATATTAATTGTTGATACATTTTCAAAATATCCCTCTCACATTGTTTAACATTGCCAGTGAGAAGCTGGAAGAGGACAATTGTGTACAGAGCACAAATCGGCCAATTGTCCCAAATGTATTGGGGGGGAAAAACATTCTTGTATCTGCAGTTCCACATAAGACCACAAGGGACACTAAGGATAAGATGCAATTAGGTCTTTAGGTAGTATTTTTATCTCTAGTTTGTTACTGCTAACGTGGCTTGGAAAGGACTGTCCAGCATGTGTTTAGCTTGCCGTGTTCATAGGCCGCTGGATTCTGCTTGAACGTCAACCTGTACCAAAAAATAATGTTTTTATCGTAAACCAAGTTAAATGTTTTGCTTAAGAGATCTAGTCTCATAAAAGGGTTTCCTTTAGTTTTTTTAAAAAAAGTCTATAGATGGCTGACTTCACTACGGTCCGAGCTCTGGAAGTCTCCAGGATCCCAGCGGTTTAGCTTTCCTCCTCGGACACGCGACACTCGTACAAAGATGGCACAAAGACGGTGGAGCACAGACCTTCTCAGTAGAATGTAGACCCAAGGATCCAGGATCTGGTTACATGAAGCCAAACGTACTGTGAAAAGTAGCCAGTCTGAGCGTGGAAGAGATAGGCCAGTGTGTAACATCATCACAGAAACCTAAATACAAGAGGCAGAGTTTAAAAAAAGAGGATGCAGCAGCACATAGTGGGAATAAGTAACTGTGGACTAGAACCTCCATCATGTCTGTTCAGCATTTGGTTTTGTATGAAGTAGCTTGAATTCTGAGTAACATTTCTGGCTTCGCAGTAATGGATAGAAAAGATGATGACACTTGCAAATGGGAAATCTAATTCTCTTCTTCTGACTTTAACCTATATTACATTATATAGGGCTATTGAAGGGAGAACTATTGAATAAAAAGCGGGACAGTGTGACTAAAGCCTTGGACCTGTTGTGTAAGTGTCATATTTTTATATTCTTAAAAAAAGGAGAGAACAGACCAGTTTGGGTCAAACACTCCAGTCTGGTTTTGTAAGCCTAAACCAGGAGAAAATGAAGATGCTGAGACGTGAGTCATATAAATGATGAAAGGGAAAACTGACAGAAGTATCAAAGAGAAAGAAAATAGCAGTTCACAGAATAATTGGACTGAATTACTTAACATCGTCTTTTTATTGCCTTACTCACCAACAAGGGACTCCAGCAAATACACGAGACGAGTGTGATTCCTAAAAGTTGCACCACCATCTCCAGGTCATGCGAACGCGCCCCACGTCGCCTCCTCCTTCGACCCTCCACGGAGGTTCTGAGCATCCGTGCCCTCAGGAGAGTTCCTCCAACCATAACATTACACACCAGGGCAGCAGCTAGTGATCCAAGACCTAATCCAGAGAAGAGCAGACAGAACCCAGGAGGTTCCTGCAGAAAACACCAGGTTCGTGAAGGCTGTAGTCCATATTCTCCATACCCCATCAGAGGAAGCATGGACACCAGAAGTGCCACGGCCCAAGCGAAAACCATACTAAGGCGAGCTCTGAACTGTGTCACCATAGTAGAGTGCCAAAGTGGCTTCATCAGCCCAAGACAGCGTTCACATGCCATGAGTAAACCAAGGAGAAGTGGAGAAAGACCAAAAAACACCATGCAACCACCAAGAAACTGGCAACCAACTGCTGGAAGTCCTCCATGAGAGTAAAGCCAAAGGACAAAAGAGCCAGTGATGAGATGTCCAGCCAAATCCGTCGTAAGCAGTCCAGATGCCAGGAGGAGGAATTGGGCTCTCGATCGTCGGAGTCTGCGAGAATGGGAGTAAGCCCTTGCCAGGATCCACAGTCCAAGTGCGTTGGAGGAAGCACCAATGGCCATTGACAGAGATGGTAGAAGAGGTCTAGAAGAGGGGGGTGGGGAGGAAGCAGATGTAGGGGTGTATGAAGGAGAAATGGGAGGCAGGGAAGAAAGGATAGAGGGGAAGGAAGAGTTGGATTGTAGAGGTGGGAACATGGGAGGGTAGGACAGGCCTGAAAACAAACGAATGGTAAGTATATGAGTAACAAACAAAGAGATCGTGATATCAAGATTATGTGGATTGGTAAATAAAGGCATGAAATCAGTGAAATGTAAGAACAAAGGAGTACCGACAGGCATGACAGGGAGATACAAGATGCAAAGCAGTGGAAAGGGAGGTAAAGGGATACAATATAAAGTTAATTTCAGCAGCTGCTACACACATTTCACCCATCACGCCCATTTAACATTTCAGCATACCCTATTCTCCCTAAGCTATCACTCACATACCCTCCCTAAGCAGCACTCAGATACTCTCTCCTCTGACGTTGCCCCTCAGTTAAAATTATTACTGTCCCTAAATGACTAACCTCGGCTTATTTAATGCTAGTACTCACCTCAGGTACGATACTGTGGCTTCCTACGGTGTGCCAGGGCAGTCTGTAGTGTGGTGGTCTTGGGGTGTGTCTGCGATTAATTCACAGTCCATGAGGTCTGGTCCTCTCACTTCACTCTGGATAACAACAAGGATGTCACACAGAGGTCTTCTCCGTCTCTCTTCTACGTCCTGTGGAAGTCTCTCCGATGATTTGCACTCAGTTTTTCTGTATCGCCCTCCCTCTTCCAGTTGCCTCTGCGTTATCATCAATTTATCCCTTTGCCTAATCACTCAGCTTTTTCCCTGGATGCCTCTCATCTCGTATCCCCACCTCTTACACTTTTCTCCTTTCTCCTATGCTTAGCCATAGCTCACTCTCACTTGTTTTTCTGTCATCCTCCCCTGGACGGTGCCTCCTCCTTTAAGCAGGGACCAGATACACAGAGAGAGAAAGAGTGAAACAGAGGGAGTGAACGGGTGAAGAAGAAAAAAAGAGACAATAGAACAAAAAGACATAAACAATTGGGGTCATATTAACACAAACAGCGTAAATTTGGCATGAATGAAAGAAGGAGAAGAATTCCATGTCTAGGGAAGAAGAGTGTTAACACAATGAATCTGGCATGCTTACCAGTACTCGAAGAGTTAAGAAGCGTGACAGTAGACAAGACAGTGTAAGATAAGAATTATGTAGTGTGAGTGGAGCTGGAAACTTCATCTCACTGGACGTAGGACGGTATATAAGTATACCGTATGTAGGTCTGTATATTTTGTGTATCACGGATCTGGATAATACAATGTTTTACATCATTTACTTGTCGCCTGCCAGGAAACAGCTTGTTGTGCATATATCGCAGTTTAATATGTGATGGTTTCTTAAACGTTTTGCTGAATTTACCATCCACAGTTACAGTATCTGAGAATCTACCTGCTATACTGACCAATTACTACCTATGATGACCCCGCGTCACTATATGTCCTTGTGTCAAAATCAACATGCTCTATATAGCTAAGGTTGTCCCCACTTAATGATTGTCAACACTTCAGTGGTATAAATAGCCATGAAGTGGTCACTAAAAAGACCTGCTAAACCCCCCCTAAAACAAAAGCGTCCTTTGGCCATCTTATGTATTTGAAGGCATACACCTGTATATTGTTCCCAAAATATTAACCTGCATCACAGCTTCACTTATTCACTGCCAATGCTTTCCATTGTGCCCTACGCCACACACCTGCTGTGGAATTATAATCTCAGATGGACTGAGCCCAAGATGAGATTGCTCCTAATCAACAAAACTGGCAATGGAAACTGTCCCCTCACCCACCTGTCTCTGGTTGTAATACAGCCACACTTTTACATGTTTAACTTGATACCGTCTTCTCTTCATTCAGCCACATTGACTTGTCTCTTGTGTAAACCTGTACCTTACACACATCTGCTTACTGTTATTGTGTCCATTCACCTACTAGTACTGTGTCCATTCACCTACTAGTACTGTGTCCATTCACCTACTAGTACTGTGTCCATTCACCTACTAGTACTGTGTTGTCACCATGTAAACCTGTTCTACAGTCACAATCCTCTCAACGTAAATCTTCACCCTGCCAACCTTACCATCTCAAGACCCAACAGTATAGAAAGGTTTATGGATGTCCCCAGGGGAGAGAGCACACCAAGAGGGGAATCTCATCCACCCCCCCCCCCCCCCCGGAAAATTTCTAACTTGAATATCGCTCATCAGTCACAAAAAAATAAATTACAAAAAATCAGGTGCATTTTGAATACCGGTAATTTAGATGTCTATTCAACCAAGCAAGTTATATTTCAAGCTCTCCTGCATCCAATTACATTTAAAAACCATGTGTACCACGGCATGACCGCACCGGCAAAATCTCGTAATTCAGATGAGTATCAGAGACGAGCGGCAGCGTGCCCATAGGCGTCACTGTGCAGAAGCACTGCATCAATGTCCACGTCCCTCTCCAGGTGATCACCGCGGAGCCCAGACAGGAATAATAAATAATATAGACCAGTTTGTCTGTGTACTGTACAGGTAAGGCTACTCTAGCATCAACCGTCATGATCAGTGACAATGCTCCATTGGAATGACCGGGGCACATTACCCTCACCCATGCTCCACCTTATCCTGGCTAGGTCCCACCACACAAAAATTCATGTAGATGCCCATGGACAAGACTAAACCTGTTCTACACGCACATTCTGCTTATAACATATAACCATTATCTACTTTGCCCTCTCTGTTTATCCACCTGTACCATATCATCACCAGGTAAACCTATACTACACTCCCAAGCCGCGGTGACATCTTCTACGTTCTCTGGCCCGGATCTGACCACCGGTGTGTTATCGTTTATACTAGCCGAGTCTTGTATCCCAAGGCCCATCCCTCTTTGTCACTATCTGCTTTTATTACCGCCTGTACCTCTAATTCATTATTTATAATAACCACCACCGCACTTCCTCTCTGTCCTGTCCTACTCTATGTTCTCCCCGGCCTCCCATAATCATGACACCATCTGCCTGTATCTTTCCCTTTTCCCCGACCTCCCGTTTGGCAGCGATACTCCTGTTTATCATGACTCCCGGCCTTTTGTCTGATATCAAATATAGCTACCACCCCCCTCTCACATACACAGACTCCTCCGTACGGCAGGGTGACGCTCCTAATAAGGCTTTGAATCCCTGGAGATTCCCCAATTCCAGGACCCTGGAAAACTTCATTCTTTTAACAACCCCCCACCCCATACCAGAAAAGACTTAACAGAGCAGAGTATGCGTGCTTGAGTAATGAAACATAGAGCCGTGTGCGCAGTAACGCGATGGGACTGCGTAAGACAGGGACGCACTGTCGCAGGTGGGAGTAGTAGAGACAGGGAGAGGAATGAGTGTTCTAGGAATTGTAGGTGAGTACAGAACGTTGGTGAAGTAAGGCAGGAGCCGCCTCAATGACAGCATATCACAGCAATAGCAGAGCGGTAACAGAAGCGGGTGTCAGAGGACCAGCAGAGCAGATGTTTATTACAGAAGACAGACGTTCTATGAGGACATCTTATAGGGAAACAGCAGGAAATAAGTGATGTACGGCTCCAGTGGTGTAACACGGAATGCTGCCCCCCTCCCCAACCCACAGAGCCCGTGCTGATGGCCCCCCCTGCCTGTATGTACCCTGGTGGGGGTCTAAATTAGCATATCAGAAGATCTGTACTAACTTACCGTATGCGCGTTATATTATTGACAAAATAAACACAAGGTGCCCAAAAATAAACCTTCGACCGCGTGTCACGTTTTTATGGTCTAGCAGTGCGCGGCCACATTTGTCCATTTATAATAAAATAATATTTATAATAAATAATATTAGAAGCCTAATGTAAATCAGACCCTAGGAGTAGAGGAGAGCTGTAAGCAAGGCCAGCCTTAGAGTCAGGAGAGGGCTGGCATCCTTTGGCCCTGGAAGGGGGGGGTGAGGGGTCGATATTGCCACTTAACTTTACCTGCCTGGTAACTCACACATACATAGCATCACATTCACAAAAACGTGCACACTCATGCTTACACATACTTACACTAACACACACGCTACCACATTTGTGGGAGTCAACTCTGTGGCTGATGGGGCCACTTGGCTTTACCTGCCTGGTAATTCACACGCACATCACATTCACAAAAAAACGTACACACTCATGCTTACACATGCTAACGCATAGTCACTCTCACACACTTACACATAACCATTCATGTTCACACACAAAACACTTATACATACATACATACATACATACATACTCCCTCGCTCGCTCACCTCACTCACAGCTTTCTTTCTGGTGGCTCATTACATGACCCCAGACCAGTCCAAAATTGTGGACTTGGAAAACATTGACTGTTACTTCTAAAAGTAGTCCAAGCGTGTAAACTGACACTTCCAACATAATGATACCTATTAGCTAAATTACCAGCTTTTATACATATTTCTATCGCAGATGCAATACCGACGACACTTGTGGGTATTCACTTTTCTTTTTTTCCTTTTTACTTTTTAGGTCACAAGACCGCTTCCGGATTGGCGCAATTACGGCTTAACCAGTTTTACAGGAAAGGCAGAGGGCACCGAAAGCTGTACGACTGGCAGGAGAGGTAGGGCGAGAAGGTTTTTGCTCACAGGTGTAGCAGAGTATACCGAGGGCTATGCTTTACAGCAATGGTTGCCAATATCAATGCGGATTTTCAGGAGTAAATCAGTAAACACCGAGTTCCTCTGGACTACAGAAATAGCAAAGGGATCTGGGAGTTTGAACAGGGAACATGAATAAAATAACATTCTTTGATGGATCAAGTCCATTCATTTTACGACGCGTGGCGCCGGAGGAGACGGAGTTGGTGACTCAAGGCCCTCTGGCTGAAGTGGGTGTGATATTTTTGCAGGTTCTTGGCCAGAAAGGGTTAATGGAGAGATGTTCTGCAGGCCTCTGAGGATTTAGGGGCTCTGAGTGTTTAGGGAACTGCTAATCTTCTCTCTTAGCCAGCTGAGAAATTCCCACACATACAACAGCTTCCCTAAACAGAAGCGCCCTACATGAAACACAAAGCATCGGCCAACACGCATACAAACACGGGTTAGCGACCTTTTCGACGGAAAGATCTCAAGACGACAGGATTCTGGATGAAACTTCTAAAGGATTTCACTCAACGGACGTGCGGTCTGGCTTTCCAATAAAGAGATGTAAACGTCTATGTATTTACCGTATGGACTACCACACGCGGTCCCTGGGGTCTCACAATCCGGTTTGGTAAAAACACACAAACATATAGAAAGGATACATCAATCAGCGTGCAACCCATCAGACACGTCGCGTTTTAAACATAAAGATTATTCTCTTCCGTGATGGGTGTTAACAGCGTTGCAGTGATTACTGTTAAGAGAGTACTCCAATGGGATATGAATTAATGATAAGGATGAGATAAGGCTATATAGATACAGATAACTCCCTAGACAGAGGGAGGGGGAACCATTCAGTCTGGGCATAGAACAAAGCCATACCCATCTGGTCAGATGTAGCTGAGAAAGTGTCTTATGCTATAATATCCAGAAAAGTGGTGTGACCAGACATGTTCTGAGTGCTATTCCAAAAAGTTTGGACCTGCATCAGAGCTTTACTCCATGTATCAGATGAGTTGGAGCTCCATGATGTATAAGAAGAGGATAGGGAAGTACACCGTGTACAGAAGTTGCACAGCTACATGGATAAGAGATGCCCTTCATCAAATATAGAAAGGTAGACCAGGAAGAACAGTAACGAGCTACTCACAGAGACGGGGCAGAGCACGGTGCCACCTACAAGAGACCCGCGCAACGAGGACACGGGGAATCGGCAGAAAAACAGTAGGTACACAGAGAAAGTAGAGCTCAACACCAAGTCGTGCAGTCTGAACAATGCATGACTCATACACAGAAAGAAGTCACAGTTCTACATGCTTTTTTTTATAAAAATAATAAAAAAAAAAAGTGTTGGATACCATTCATCATCAGATTCTAACTGAACGCTTGCAATACCTACGCGGTCTGGGAGGTAGAGTTCTAACGTGGTTTAATTCATTCCTCACAATCAGATCGCAGAGAGTGTCTTCAGGAATATGGTCTTCAGCTCCCACAGTACTAACGTGTGATGTACCACAGGTATGCACATGGCTCACTTTACTTGGTGTAACACCCTGCCAAGTGTCTGTGAGAGATGGAAAGCAAAGAAACCATCAAGGCAGGACTGACACCTTTATGGACTGGGGGCCCTCTGGCCACCCAGGACTCTATATCAGCCCCGCCATTACCTGTTTATCTTACACTCACACTCTCACATCTGGGCATATCCTACTCGACACCTGCCGTTCCTTCCGATTGCACGAGGTGCAGGCCGTCCTGGTGTCTTCGGACCCTGGGTACAAGAATTTGAACCAGCTCGGGGAGCAATTGCCTCCAATCTTTCCCCTTGGAAAGAATACAGCACTCCGCACAAGGAAGCGTTTAGAAAGTGTACAAACAGAAGACTGTAGGACATGGCGCATGTTTGCACTGTTGATTGTAACCACAGACTGAACTGTAATTAACAGTGATGAATAGCCGTGGAAAGGGTACACAAATAACAGCTCTGAACCGGAGTGGCCGTGACACTTTCTCCTGCTCGGGGACACTTTATCCATCACTGAACAGCTGCTTAACGTTCTCAATGTCGTCAACCAGCTGTCATCACAATTGTTGATAATTAAAGACTACCGGTATATAAAAAACTTCTAAGATTGCAGCGCAAAAGGTTCAAGAGGACAGAGACATACAGTACACAATAGATGAGCAGCTACCTGTTGTGACTTCACAAGAATGACAGCGAGGTCTCTGACACAAAGAGTTTACAGGGATCCCTACAGGATTTCCCTTCTCACAAATTGAGTCATTCATAGCACCTTAGTAATTTAGGTTGAAGGACACAAGTCCATTGAGGTCAAACCTGCAACTTCATTAATGGTGTCCCAAAAAAAAGGGGCAAAAATTCCTGATTTGTTATTGAATCAACAAGCAAACAGCCAATCATCAGTTCCTTATAACCTTTTAAATCATTCAGTCCATATTTAAATATATCAGTTCAATTTGATACCATAGCCTCTGGAGGTAGTGGATTCCCCAGCTCTACTGTTCTTACTGTAAAGAATCCTTTTTCGCTGCTTTGGGCGAAAATTCAATTTTCTCTTGAGTTTTGTCTTTTTAATGAATCATATGTAACAGTATGTACATAAAAAACCTACATGTATTCCTAAGTCATTCATTTAATGATTTCCTTAACAGAACCCCATTTAAAAAAAGGTATAATTTGCACTTGTATTTGTTCCCAAATGCATAACTTTACTTTTGTAAACATGAAATCATATTTGCCACTTGGCTGGCCAGCCCACCAATGTGACCAAATTCCATTGCGCTCAAATAGTGTTCAAACAGAGGCCATGAAGACAAAAAGTTTTCCAAGAAGCTGGACAACACTTGTGACCATGGGCACCATAGAATAACAAAAAAAATGGAATTACAAGACGTAAAAACAACAAAGATCACTCCAAAAAACGCACTTGACCAGATGCAGAAGGAAGCCAGAAATATCTACACAAGAAAAAACTGGAAGACATAATAAAAGTGGATGCATGAAGGGAAGAGGAGACGTGGATCTAGCATTCCAGATTTTGCCAACAAAACCCTCCCAGGGAACCAGTCCGTAGCAGAATACTCTGGCTGAACTATGGGTTTTTACCTACTGCCAAGTTATGTTTATAGTTCAACAGTAGATAAAAGGCTTACCTGATGCCGAATTAAAACGTGGCTACAGAATAACACAGAAAAAGTGCAAAAATGTAGCATGCAGGCAACTCATGGCTCCTTGAACAGGTGTTTTAGATTGGCTGAAGGATCCTTTGTTGTAATATCTGGACTGCGTGATTAACTCAATACAAATGGAGCACAGCTGGCCAAAAACTGACACACATGCACAAAGACAAGAGACAATGCTAAATGGTTGTGTATAAAATGATTTTAATAAAAGGTCTGGTTTACTTTTTCTTACAGTCAGATGTTTAGGATAATCTGAGATGAGAACAACATGGTTAATAAATCACCATATGCTAAAGAGGACGTGTCAGTAAACAAGAGGGGAAAAAAAATCCTAAAAAACAATCCAAAACTATCCATTAAAAGAAAAAAAAAAATCAGTAGAGCATAAAAATGTGTCTACGTTTCTATTTAAACATATTTTGGGCTTTTTGAGCCCGTTGCAGTAGTCCGTTTCATATTTTCACTGCCCCTTGTTCTAGAAGACATGTTTACAATTATTTTTACAATAATTGGTAATTAAAAATAAAAAATATATTTTTTATGATATTATGCAAAGTTGCCGTCTGGGGGAAACAGTATGCCAGTGATAAAACACAATAAAATTCTTCAGTATAAGTCATATTTACCTTTCGACATTTTTCTTTAACCCCTTAATGACAAAGCCCGTACATGTACAGGTTCAAAATGCATTGTCCTTAAAGGGTTAATTATTTTTTAACATTATTTTGTATTGCACATACATGAAGTATGAAAGTTATGCGACATTTCTCCTTTAGGTCTATGGAACAAACTCAAAAGAGCTTACATGATAAGAAATATCGGTAGTGTAACAATAATATCTTTACAGTCAAACAACAGTACTTTATAAGCACTTGTGCATTTAAAGGATAAACCTCCCTGCGGGCAAGGAGATCCATCATGTATAAATATACAGAGAAGTCACGGAACATTTTCCAAACCCAGATTCCAAACCCCAAAGATTTTTAAGTTGCTGATCAACTTCAGATTTAATAAGTGATCACGCTTACTAGATTGGAGTGTTTCTCTCTCTCTCTCTCTCTAAAGGGTTAATGACGTAAAAATGGCAGGACACTTAAAAGGTTTTTCAGGGTCTACATTAATGGCCTATCAGCGCCTGCTTGGTGCCACGTTAACCAGAAATAGAATAGAATTCACCTCTGTAATCCTAAAGAATGACAGGTACTATGTTAACGGCGTTGTGGTGAACGGGTGTACCTGGGGCATCGCGGGGTGTTTACAGGTATACATATCCGACGTTGTATTAACAAGATCCGGCTCTCTCTGGTGTGGACTCCATTGTAGAGTATGGGAAGAAAAGGTTGGTTTCCACGGCTTACCCAGGGTGACAACGTTCCTCCTTTCACCGTTGCCTACATGAAAGTCTTGAGGGGGCAGTTAGTTGTTTTCTTTAAACGCTTTCATTGTGTAGTTCAATGGAACTCAAGAATATTTGTTTCGTAGTCGCCATACAAAAAAAACGTTAATAGAAAAAATTAAAAAAAAGGGAGGTATCAGCACAAAACAGACGGACATTCTTCTACAGGCACATGGGAAAGCCGGCAGACAGATGTGTGGAATGAGCTCTACGCCGCCATCAAGCCAAAGGGCCAAGCCACATAGACCAGCAGAAACCCACATCTGATGAACAGAGCAGGTTGAGGCTAGCAGGGAACTATCAAAATACACAAATATATAATACGTCTTAAAAAAGTTACTGTTAAACCCCTTAACTTTAGTTGTACTTTTGCAGTCGGCTGCTAAAAATAAATTGAATAAAGTATGGTCTTAGTCTGTCAATTCTTATCATATCCCTTGAATTTATGTATTGTATTAAGCGCTGCATAAACTGTTGGCGCTATATAAATAAAAGATAATAATAATAATAAGATGGGGCAGCTATGCATTTTACTGAATTTGAATCCTAGCCTGCCCCCTGCTGGTCTTACTCTTCTTTGGAGAGCACCAAGCATCATAGTGGATAGATGAGTGTCTGACCGGCTACTGAGCCCCCCCAGCTTTACCCCCAACGTAAAATCAGGGGCTGAAAAATCAGGGCTGCAACTGTTTTCATCTCCATATAAAATTCTCAATTAAATAAAATAAAAAAAAATACAAAAAAAAAAAATCCACCACATTAACCGTATTACAGGAGGAAATCAATGTATTCATATATTAGATTATATCCCCTATCCCAAATGCCAACATGACACACAATGATTCAAAGCACCCAAAAATATAGAGTACAAAATGTTAGGCACCAGCAATAAAAAAAAAGTTACCTGGCTCCAGATATATTATATAAAGAAAATATAAAAATCGGGATGTATATATATATTTCCGCAAAATCGCAAGTTAGAGAGACACGGTCAATAAATGAGACTTAGATCATGGCTTTTAAACGTTCTTAAATTAAAAAAGGTCAGTATGCCTGTTCACCTAAAGCAGCCGCGTCACCAAAACCAGAGAAAAATGCAAATTCACATTTTTTATTTAAATATCATATGGCTATGGGTAAGATATCTGTGATGGGTGGTTATCTAAACCATCCTCTATTTCCTGCTTTCTACGCCAATCAAAGTAGGTTAACAAATTAAAATTAGTAGTAAAAACGAACAGCCTTTGTTCCGCACTTCATTTAACAGAAAGCAAAAAAATAAAAGGGCTTTCCTTTTCATTTTAATGCTATGTGTGTGGGGGGGGGGGGTTGGGCGGCAGGTCACCTAATATTACAGGCACTTTATTGCGGTATTGCTTACAAGTTGTGTTTTTAACTCATATTGCATGATTAGCAATCATAAAGTTAGTATTTCAACAAAAACACACATACATATACAAATATTCTATGTTACACACCATTTAAATGCACAAAAAACCCGCTTTTTTAAACATAAAACCAACCACGGAAAGGCTTGTTTAAGACATCTATTCTATGTAACAGTAAGATCTACAAATTACTTAATTTTTAACCAAAGAGGGACTCGGTGACATCAGCAGCACCGTTCGCTGTAGGAGCCACGTGAGAGATCCCTTCATCAAATAAGCTTAGTTCTTAGAAATCACGTTTTATAAAACACGTTTTTTTAGTGTTATTCGTATACGTTAATCACATATCCAGCGAGACACAAGGCCCTGGAATGTAGAGGGGTTTGTATTCGGCACGCAGAGTTACTTACATGTACTTATTGTACAAGTCCTCACTGCGAGGAAAGGGAGGATGGATGGAAAAACCCAAAAGAAGAATATTAAAAGCATCCCGTAAAGTGATTTGTGACCGGAATAATAAGCGGTGACAACCTAATCATTCAGGAGGGTCATTTCTGATGAGACTCTTCCAGGAGATCAAAGGCAAGGGACTAGCAGCTGGTTTGTCCGGAATACCTCAATATACAAGTCCGGGATCCATTTATATGTTTGCGGCCCTCAGACAACCCTCCATGCTCAATGCACTTGGGGTTGAAGAGGACTGTTGGTCAAGCAGCAGATGTGTCCCTCACTTTGGGGCAACAGGGGATTCGGAAGGTCAGGTGGAAGGTCAGTATCGGCCAGCCTTGGCATCTCCAATTGCCCCCCAGACATCAAATACAAACTCGTCTGGAAAGGCAAAGTCTCCAAGCGTGCGATCTATGGCCTGAGAGAAATCATCAGGGTTCAGCTTGTCTATCCCAAGCTCCACCATGGTTCCAGCTGCAAGGAAACAAATCCGGTTACTAGAAGACATCCAATCAAGACTAAAAGTGTCTTCTAAAACTTAGATTGTAAGGATAGAACAGCTTCTAGTTTTTTTTATTTTTCATAAATGTCTCAGCAGCACTTTTATCAGATTGCAACCAGCATATGAGCAGCAGCCTAATATTGTGTAGATCCCCTTTCGCCGCCAAAACATCAGACCAGGCCAACTTCTTCCATTGCTCCGACCCAGCCGTCACAATTTCGCCCCTTGTCAACTACGCCCCCCCCCCTTCGTACAACTGATAATACCTCTTATACGCAACAAATGAGCCTAGCTGCTTTTCCTACTAGTTTGATAAATCCAGATCATAGTAAATATCACCTCTATTGATTCAAGACTTTCAAATAGGAGACTTTTAGATTGAACAATCTGTTTCCATACCTTACATGGAAACACTATATTTTACGGATACCAAAAGATGGGAGATTGTAGTCAAAGTCGATACCTGTTATTGGGCCAACAAAGAAAAAAGAAAAAAAGAAAGTAGCATCACTAAAGCTTTTGAGACCTCAGATGCCTCTTCTTCAGATTGAAGATGGGACCTTTGATATCCTAAAAACGTAAGTGATAGTACATATTTTTCTATGTTAGCCCAATAAAGATGATGCCAACAGATAAATACATCCCAACGAAGGACAAACAGGACTCACCCAGATCACTGTCTCGGATTCCCATATAACTCTCAAGGAGATCATCGACTTTCTGGATAGCTTTTTCTTCTATAACAGACACCTACAGGGAAAGAGGCAAGGTATGGGTGAAAAAGGCAGACACGGGACAAGAATCCATGTCCTCACAGGATTTGCAAACCACAAACACACAAAATCACCTGTACACAAGGAAGTTTCCGCCTCTGTCATTACAGAAACACTTAGCACCCACATCTCCCCCCTCTTTAAGTGCATCATCTGTACGTAGATGTACCTCAATCGGACACTTAAGGTCCTAAGTCCCCACCACTTTTCCTTACATGCACCTTCAAAAGGTTTTATCTCAAAGCGTTCTCTTACTCCCATTTTTGGCATTCCCAGCCTCAAGGTGAAGCATTAACATAGCAGACAGGCATTTAAACTGTGTGATTTTGCATGTTTGAAGCCCCCCCGTGTGCCATGGACCCCCCTTTCTCACCAGCTCCTCCACTGTAGGGGGTCCCTTAGATCTGAGGCGCAGCGTTCCTCTCCCAGACTGCGACATGCCGGAGCGGATACCCACCGATCCAGATCGATGCGAAATCATGTCTGGGAAAGATGAGAATTATATATAGGTTTATAAAAAAAAATGGGTTAGGCCGTTTTCACAAGATCCAAACCCCCCGCAAAACAAAAATAGAAAATGAATGAAAAATGTATACATGTTATTAACTTCACTAAGTGTGGTGGATCAGTGGTAGATATTACTACAGTGAGGGAATGTAAGCATGCGCGGCATAAAGCTATCCTGAATGTAAGACCAAGGATCTGAGGTTTTTACTACAGAGAAAAAAAACTAGATTGGCCAAATGATTCTTATTTGCTGTCAAATATTTCTATTAATGCTTCCATATGCTTCTCTCCACACGCACACATCCAGAGAATGAGTGAACTCAGGTAAACGCTGAAGAAATAACGTCTGGCACACTAACAGCCGGTCCAAGATAACTATGCTTTCATTATGGGCCCCACAACTATAAGGGTTAGAGGGGCATATTCTTTTAGGCAGCAGATACATCTGAAATATGTGAGACGGTGAGATAGCGTCGGCGCTCCATGACATGTAAACACAGAGTTTATCTATATACCAAAGGCCTTCCTTGGCTCGCACAGTTTAAGGGTGAACGGTCTTCCTTTGGGCAGCTCCTTCAGAGTCCTGGCCACCTCAAAGTGACGACAGCCTATCAGGTTCTTTCCATTGATGGATTCGATCATGTCACCAACACCGATTAGCTGGATCTGATGAATAATGCTGCCCTCTTTGATGCGCTAACATAAAACAAACAAAAAAAGACAAGGGATCGGAGTCAACGATTAAAACAGTGAAAGGCTTCGTAAGCACACAAACCAATGTCGCCACGAGATATGGAAGCCGCCAGGGACAGCGGAGCTGGTAAGTACCTTGATGAAGGCATAGCCGGCACCGTTATCAGTGATTGTGAGTCCCAGGGAGTCCTCGGATTTAAAAACCTCTAACTCCTTCTTCTGGCCTCGCACGTGGGCAAAGATGAAGTCCTCCAGACCTATCTGGCCTCCCAGAAGCTTGTCCATGTCTAGCCGGTGAGTGTTTAGAGTACAGAACATGACCTGAGGGTTAAAACAGACAAAATTTAGACAGAAATATAGAAAAGTAGGTCAAATCATAATTCTAGGCCTTTTGTTAATGGGCGCATCCAGTTGGAAGACATGGTTAACACACGGAAACTAACATTTGCTAGAGAGGGATCAGTACTAGCTCCCAAATGTCATGCCTTCATTCTTGCACTGAATGCCATTTATTTCCTCCATATGTTAGGTATGGCCCTGGTACTGGCTTCTCATTCTAGAGCTTTGTCTAGAAGGCTTTACAGAATTGACCAAGCCATTATACCCGTACATACCCTGTAACGTAAGAGGTGACCAAAAGGAATCTCTGGAGATCACTGAACTACACCTGGAATGTGTGGACCTCCTGCTATTCGTTGATTTATATAGCGCCGCCATAGTCTGCAGCGCTGTACAATTTATAAACAAGATATTAAGTTGTGTGAGTAACCCTGGACGTTTGAGAGTTAAACACAACGTTTGTTGCCAACGTTAATAACGTGTAATGTTCTGCATTCTCATTCCTTATCTGATGTCTGTTTAAAATCTGCAAAAACAAATCCGTACTTAATACACGGAGCCTAGGATAGCCATATAAATATTTCCAAATACAAAAAGAAAAAAGTAAGTGTTCCTGCCAAAAATACAGAGCAAGCCGTCACATTAATCACAGACAAGTAATGCTGGCCAGTTGGAGACACATTATAATTTATTAGCTTCTAGTAGCTGAGTAGAGCGACCTGAATGACCCCCCCAAGGAGCAATTAACGGTTAGTAATTGTTTAAATTTGCTGAGATTGAAATACCTATGCCATCCACAAAACTAAATGATACAAAGAAAACTCCATGACTCACTAGAACACTGGAATAGAATGGCTGTGTCTTAATCATCCAATCTGACTCTCTGACTAATGAAAGTTTATGGAGGAATGGACTTTGCTAGCACTGCCGTAAAGATTCGGCTCTGTGTGGTGTCCCAAAAGGGACTTATTCGCTAAACGGAGACTGCTTTATTTAACTCCTCTGTAACTATACATTATACAGGGCCAGCCAAGCTCTTACAGCACGCAGACACTGGGGTGGACTCTTCATAAAGCATAATGAATTGAAAGCTTTAATGAACCCCCCCCCCAAATATCACATGACTGACAACGACGGCAGCAAACAGATATAAAACCAGGCTGCCGACGCTTCTATATACAGCACTGCGCTTTATGTTCGATTTCTGTCCTCTTTAAATTGTAGATCGGTAAAACCTGAAGAAACGCAGAACACGAACCATATTTACGTACGGATCTCGGCAGGTAAATCACGCCTCTGCTCCGTAAGTAATGTGCTGACTGATGCTAGCCGGGACTCGGCCCCACCCTACATTTTTTTCTTACTTACCCTTATAAACCTTTTAAATAAATAAAAAAAAACCCTGCTCCCCCCCGTTACATAGGCATACCCCGTTACATAGGCATACCCCATTACATAGGCATACCCCGTTACATAGGCAGGTATATAACGTCCCCCATACATCTACGAGCCATCCGATTACTGCTATGGTTTTCATGCATTATGGTTTGAGTTATACATTTGTTTGGAATCATTATTATTTTTGTTTTATATAGCGCCATCAAATTCCGTAGCGCTGTACAATGGGTAACGCGACAAGCCCAGTAAAAGTATCAGCGAGATCTTCTAAGTTTAACCTAGAAACACAGAATTTGACATTAGATAAAACTTCTAGTCTGCCCATTTTTTTTTTCCCCTGATGCATAGATTCTGACCTTGATCAGTCCTTAAACTCAGGATAGCCATATGCCTATCCCGCTACCACCTCTGATGGGAGGCTGCATCCTTTATCCACCACCACCTGGTAGACTAACTAAAGCTTCTATGTAGATGAGCATCACAGACTTACCTCTCCCACAGACAAATTGAACGCCTCTGCTATCTTGCTATAGAGCTCCTTCACGTTGCCGAAGCCTTCGATTCTGCCCGTCGGGCTGCCGTGTGCCAGCTGCGCGTGGAACACCAGTCTCGGGCGTAGGGCAGGGGCAGGAGGGGGCAACCCAGGTGCAACTGGCGATAGAGTCCCACCAGAAAGACCACCTGTTTGGGATACCCCCAACGCACTTCGCTCACCGCCATCTTCCTCCTCCATCAGAGGAGAAGCCTTCTTCTTACGGCCAAGACCCAGCGGCATTACTGCGCCCCCCGACACGCCGTTTCCCGAAGTACGCGTCACAGGCTACAGCGAGAGACAAGAACAAAAGACTGACGCACGGCTTTAACGTTAAATTATTTAACCGCTTATATGCCGACGCTACATTATATACAGATTTATCAGGGTGGAAACTGTGAAATTACAGAACTACATAAAAATATATTTAATATAAATCTGCCCCCTCCCAAAAAAAATAAAATAAATTGCACACCAAAGTTAAATTATTAACTTGGATAGAAAATGTCAAAATTAAGAGTTTAGTAAACAAAATAAAAAAAACAAACATTAAAAAGCACAAGTTGGCAGATAATATTTGTTTTGCTATACTTTAGTGATTATTAGATACGTGGTATTTTGTAATCGCTTATTATAGGATTGACAAGCATTTTTTTTGTCTGTGAAAGCAATTAGACGGCAAGCAGGAACCATTCGTCGCGTCTAGTCTGCTGATTCTCCCGAGCGTAAAGACATCGATCGGTCGTCGGTCTCATCGCTAACCACTCACTTCGGGAGGCGCTTCTGCTCATCCAGCACCCTCTCAAAAAATTAAAACATCCTTACATTGCATCTAAATTCCTGGTTTATTGTTAACAATTGTACAACGCTACAGAACATGACGGTGATGTATAAAACAATAATAAAATAAGCAAAGTTATTCTGAAAAATATATATATATCCCATAAGTGGCGGATCTTGGTTATTCTTTCAATTATGTCACCGTTTTGATAATATTTTTTCGTAAAAAAAAAAAATCACAATTTTAAATAAACCATTATTACAGGCGAATCCTGGCAAATGTCACCTATATAAAAGGGCCCTATATAATGTGTCTGTATAAAGGGGGGTTATATAACACGTTGACAGTGCAGTAACAGGGAAGCTCACCTGTGAGGAACTTTAAAAGGACCATGGGGGGGGGTAAAAAAAAAAAAAAAAAGAGGAGAATCGGGGTATTTTGGGATACACAAAAATAGCCAAAATGAAAAGCCTTCTGCATTCCTATGTCATGAAACTGTTTAAGGCAATGATGCATTTAGTGAGCCAAATTTCTCATATTTTCCCCCAAAAGTATTTAATTTCTCTCTCCCCCCTGTGTCTCTATCCAGAGACATGAAACATATAACAAGACAGGCACGCATAACACAACCTATGCACACATATGTATATAAACCTACGTCAGTTTAAGCCTATGGAATTCACACTCCCTCCAGAGTACTTACGTCGGTGTACCCCGAAAAGCTTCCGACTCTGTCCTCCCCGGTACCGCTTCCGGTTTCGGTGACTATCCCTGCATTAGTCACTGGAGGTGGGGCTGCGTAAGCATCAGGGATAAAGGCTGACCAATGGTAAACAAGGGCTGTATAGGAAAGGGGCGCGGTTAGAAGAAGCGAACGCGAAACGTCAGATAGAGAATGAACCGTTGTCAATAAAGCTTCGTTGAAAGGCTGTGGAAAAAAACTGGAATTGTTTTCGTTGTTACCATGGTGATGGTGAAGTAAGTGAGCGCTGCCACGGACTCCATCTTATTAAGGTAAAAGGAAGAAATCTTCAGGGAAGAAAGGCTGTTTTTTAATTACTGTTTTTCATTGAAATTGATTTCGGGTAGGTGACAGCTTATTCACGCAGCGACGAATGCTTGAACCGGTTACCATAAATTTGCATATTTATGTTAATTAGAATTAGCGGGCTGGTAAAGCTTTGAGCAATATGGAACTACAGTGCCCATGATGCTCTGCAAGGCCTCTACAAATCTGAGGCCGGCAAGGCATCATGGGAGCTGTAGTTCAATACTAGCCAAAGAGTTACCTGTTATCTGTGACTAAAATACATCACCCACATGGGAGATTGGGAAATGTTTTTTTTTTCTCATTAAGCGTGAAATCCAGCGCTGTATACAGTAATACCTGCTTCATATATTCTTGCTTCAATAAACTTCCGTTATTTGTAGACCTGGAGGCCACCATTGTTGTCGGTGATGTTTTGGGTGGCTTTCCATGCTCAAACACCGCACTGAGCTTATTCTTTATGGCAATGCTAATGAAGTCAGTTCCGCCAAAGACTTTCACGGCATGGAACAGCTCTTTGCATGTGCTGGTAACGTGTGAAATGTATAAGAGCTCTGCTATATCAGATGAATCCCCCCCAACAGTCTATCTCTTGGTCAGTGCTTACACCGTAGGGTAGTCACAATACTGTTACACAGGTCCAGACCGTGCCTTAGAGACCCCCGTCTGGCCCTGCTGGGATATACTGTAGATGCATCATGGGAGAATCATGAACACCGTTATTGACGAAAGTTTACACCTTGGCATACACCTAGTGCCATAAAGGGGTTTATTCACTAAAAGGAACTCTGACAGGGAAGTTTGTGTCCCACAACCTGGGGAGTTTCTAGATCTAAGCGTTATTTAAAAAAAATATTGCTTTCCGTGGAAGTTTTGAATCCGGTCTTGTCATAGCAACCAATGCTTCTAATGATTGGACCTGTTTATTTTATCGCTACGGTGATTGACTTTCCAGGTACACACTGAAGCCCGGATAGCTCAGTCGGTAGAGCATCAGACTTTTAATCTGAGGGTCCAGGGTTCAAGTCCCTGTTCGGGCGGCAACATTTTTTAACATTATTATATATAAATGGATTTACTCGTCCATTGCGTAGCTCTCCAAACAAAGAGAACTGTTTCAAATCAGACCCAATATCTCAATGTTCGGAAACAAACACCTGGGCGAATGACTAGTATTGGTAAAGTATGTGTGGCTTGAGGCTGCATTTAACAGGAAGTGAAAACTCTTTAATGCTTCAGTCTCTGAAATCAGATTGTGAAAAAACACAGACTATGAGGTACTCAGCAAAGGGGTTCTGACACTTGCTTAAATTGCATTCACTAAATATAATTTATTTACATTTCATGACGCTAGCAAGAGTACCATTAGCTTTTTTTTTTTTTAAAAAAGGGAACAATGTAAAAGGTAGCCGCCCAACGTGGGGCTCGAACCCACGACCCTGAGATTAAGAGTCTCATGCTCTACCGACTGAGCTAGCCGGGCAAGTACAAGAACTCATTTGTTACATAAAAAAATTATAGAGGTTTCCCCAGTGAAAAGGTAAGCTGTGTATCGGAGTGTCACTTAAATGTAAATATTCTAAATAATTCTAAATAAATGCTCAGCACTTAAGATAAAGGTGAAAAGGAGGTTTTCATTGCAACACAGGTGGGGATGTTGGCTCGACTAACAAGTAGCATTTAACATAACAATTTGACTTAGAGAAACAACGGGTGAGGAGGGCCCGGCTCAAACGACTTTATGATCTAGAGGATTATCTATTAATAATCAAATGCTGAGAAATATTTATTACCATATCCCATATGTATTACACATCTAATGTACAGACTGCTGTGTTTGGGCATCATCATGTTTAACATAATTAAAGATTAATATTTACTCAGATGCCTGGTCGCTGGGACTTCAGGAGGTGCGGAACGACCAGCGCGGTACGATAGCCGCCGAACGTGCGCCGGCTATCTCGCGGTTCGTCCCGGGGAAACTGTTGTCGGTCGGGGCCCCTTCGACCAATCACGTTGCTTTTTGGACCAGATGTTCCTGGACCCCGACACAAAACCGTATGCACTGGAGAGGCAACTTTATGGTAGAGCTGTTGCTAGGAATGTCATTGATTTGCTTGGCATCCTGTTTAAACTGGTTAGTTTAAGTGTGCATTAAGATTATTAGTGAGCATATCCAGCTACCATTCTATCGAAGAAAGTGTGCTTCCCACCTCTTAATCACCACGTTTTTCATACCTTCTTCTAACGGTATTTCTCGGCTACCCCAAGCCACACCACAGCATTGGCTTGTATAAAGTTTTGAATGTTTCTATAGGCACTTTACCATACTGGACAATCCTTATATTACTGCAGAAGAAAAACTGTAGCCCACGCGCCAGCGTCAGTCTCCAAAAGATTTATTTACAAACACAATGTCAGAACATTGAATAGTGTGCATTAAAACAAAACAAAAATACACAATCTATACATATTTATCTTTTAATAGCAAAGGCTGGAATGAGACTATTTGAAGAAAAAAGGCCTTTTGTTTGCATTTCTTAAAAGGTTTCATTGCAAAATATATCAGTTAGCTTCCCAAGTGCAAGCTATACAGGTCACCTGTATAATAAGTATAAAGGACGCGCACCTCGTTCACGCGATGACTTGGAGACAGCAATGTTGCCGCTAAATACTAGTTATTTTTTTTACATGTTATAGAACTTGGCCATTTTTATTGTCAATTCTGGACATTTCCAGAATTCATTTTTAACCCTTTCAAGACTGGGACATACCCGGTACTTCATCAATGATGCGCGACCCGGCGTCGCTATGAACCCCGGCGTCGCGAGGGGCGGCTGGTACTGACCGCTGGGTGTCCCCAGCAATCCGTAGCAGCCACTCCCCCTCAATTCTGTGCACGTGATCACTTTGAAGCAAATCACGAGCACGGAATTTAAATATTTTAAAGAAAGAAAGAAAAAAAAAACCTGCAGTCTTCAAGGGAAGATGCAGTATGCAAACGTCGGTCCTGAAGGGGTTAAAATAGGACGTTTTTCTTGTGTGATTCTCTGGAACTAGTCAGCGGCTTTCTCCTGCAGTCGGGTCACATAACGTACACATATAACATGCACATCTCCATTTGAATTTATGGAAATGTGATTAAATGACGATGTATCGGCCCCTTATAAATGCAGGTGACCTGTAACACATGAAATACCATCTGTAGCTCCAGTTATACTAAATACACATTAACCAGATGGGAGATGACAGCATATATTTCGGGATCCAAAAGATATAGTGATAAATCCAAGTCTTTAGCATATATGTATATACACATAAAAACAATAAAAAATATAACTACTTATATAAAACATGCACACGTATATACAATGCTTCAATCATTCCGAAACACAGGGACAGAAACTGGAATAGCACAGATACACTGTGAAGATTCAGATTTATCACTTTATCCCATTGGGATAGTAATAACATTTTCTGGTGCTTCAAATACCAATACATGGACGCTATACACAGAGATGACCGGACAAAGAGGGGGCAACGAGAGAGCCCTGGACTTTACACAGGGTCTTAATCGGACTGTTTGACCGCGCGCGCACAAAAGAACAGAAGTCTATCGGGTCTTTAGCTGACGAACGAGGAAAATAATTTACGGTCATTTATTAAATGTAAGATTGGCGCGGTCCCTATTGTGCAATAGCGCCAGGTCTTTATAGACTAAACGGCTTACGCTGTAATGTAGACTTAATATTCCGAGAAGAAAATATTAAAGTCCTCCAAACATACATTTTCTTGAAATCATTGCACCGAAGTTTGTCGGTTTTGGCGTCTACAAAACCAAAAAAGACCATTTAGAACATTCTTTTTTTTTTTTTTTTTTTTAAATGGTGCTGCTTTCTAACAACTTCCAGTTAGATAGAGATAGCCATCTGGCCACTAAGTAAACTTTCTGAGATCTAGTTAGAATTAGGCTTTGCGGGGTTCATGAACATTATGTTCATTTTTATTAGAAAAAAATAAAAAATAAAACTCTGAAATCCAGTAAATTAAATTTCTTGCTAAGGGATATGTTTTGGTAGCAGGAAGAGTATACGCCTCAGCCACCTTTCAGGATATTGCACCTTCCATAGTGCTTATGGAGTTTTGTAGACTGGTCCCATCGTAACAGCTTTGGTCAGAATCACCGTGAGAAGGTACCAAGCGGTCCCTACGCAGGCAGCAGCCTCTCCAGCACTTCGCGAGATGCCGCAGGAAGGCGCTCAGGAAAACGAATATCAAACTCCACAATGAGATCTCCCCGCTGCTCAGGAGACTTGGGAAGAGGAAGTCCTTCACCAGGGATCCGCTTCTTGGTCGTAGGGGAGATTACGTCTTTGATCGTGAGAGGTATAGTGCGATTATCCAAGGTGGGGATCTTAAGCGAGCAGCCACAGAGAGCCTGGGAGGGGTAGCAAAAGGTATAAGATGTTACCAAACAACTACAGTAAACGGTCCAAAATAAATCTGACCCCAAAAAAAAACCAACTAATTTTTGTGAAACAAAATCATAAATTTAGATTATAAAAGGAATTCACAGGAAACAAACAGCAAAACCACACACTTCCTACCGCAAGTCAATGATGTATTAGTTCACCTAATCAGGCACTTCCACCAACACATGCAAAGGGTTAAAAAGTCCAACCTCCACGGGGTTACACAGGAACCTCAGTAAAATCACCTACCTCCCGCAGGCTGATCTTGGCTGTGTAGACCACGTTTGAAGAGTCTCTCTTGAATAAATGGTGAGGTTTGTCTTTCAGGACAAACACGATGTCTGCAGGAATGTTGCTTGGAGTCTCATCGCCCTCTTTTGGGAAGGTGATTTTAGTGCCTTCTTTCCAGCCTTTTTTAACTTGGATAGTCAGGATCTTGTCCTCGTTGTGTACACTTCTTCCATCCGGACCAAGCCTCTTATGGGAGATCTTCATCTTCTTGGTGCAACCAATAAAAATATCCTCAAGAGACACTGGTAGTTCCCTCACCACAGGTGGATCCTGCTTCTTGGCAATAGGCTCCCTTCGACCACCAGCATGTCTAGGGAAGTGGCTAAATCCACCCATGCCAAAACTTGCAAAAGGATCATCTGTTTCCATGTCCTCTTCACCACGTCCAAAGAAGGTGTCAAAGGGATTGCGGCCCCCAAAGAACTCTGTGAACATGGCATGTGGGTCCCCATGAAAGGTGTAGCTGAAAGATGGGCCGTTGGGACCGCCACTCCCACCACCTGGGGTTCCCTTTAGACCTAAAAGATAAAAAGAAATAATTAAAAAAATAACTAGAGAATTTTCTGGTGATGACTGGGAGGGGAAAACAGACAATTTCACTGTACATTTATTACTGTTGCAAAAGCACACATATTGTGTACAAACTCAAATCTATAACCAGGATCACAGATCTAAAGGTGGGGGATTAACACGAGAAAGGGCATGTCTTGATTTGCAAAAATACTGTCAGCTCAGACAGGATAGAACCTGCAGGCTTTTGTGTCAAACGCTACTCCAATTCTAGAAGCACGTTCTCTGCATGCGCTGCACTTTCATGCAAACCAACTGCCTCCAGAACTCCAGGGGATGGGCAACCCGAGGCCCTTCACACCACAGAAGAACAAGATATAGTCCAACACACGCATGGGCAATTTGACAAAGAACATAGACAAACAATACTATGATATTTTGGAATAACTTGAGCTGATGGCATCACCCATTGTTATGTACTCATAGCCTGTAACCTGCCAACTTAATTCTTAGAAATCAGCGGAGATTGAGCTTCACCATCCAAATATACAGCCCTGTATATACTTTATTTCAAGGAGTATTGCTTAGCAGGAGTAGTCAAATCTGGCTCTCTATTTGGGGTGTGGGTAGAATATAGAGTTCAACGTTAACATAATAAGAAGTAAATTACATTTTCTTCATTATCCACCAAAAAAATCCTTCCATTCATGCAAAAATGTTTTTTTGCCGTTTAAAAGATCCACAGCAAGGAAACATTTTGTGCCACTGCCATAGCTAATCTTATTTACATGCCGTTCCTACTGTCCGATATCTGTCTCCACCCTTAAGTCAACACAATTCTCTACCGTTTGCCACTCCTGACATAACCCTGCCAAAGCGAACAGACATCTCAAGGAGAAATTATATAATATTTTAACTAACCACACAAGGCCACAAAGCTGCAAAGAATTAAAAGTCATTTGATGATGTAATAAAAGAGGAATCCAGGTACAGATTCCATCAGATATTAGTATAGTCCTTGAGATTTTATCCTTATGTACGCACCTTCCTCTCCATACTTGTCAAATATTTCTTTCTTCTTGGGGTCACTAAGGACGTCGTAGGCCTCCGCGATCTCCTTGAAACGCTCCTCGGCCCCGGGGTCCTTGTTCTTATCGGGGTGATACTTCAAGGCCTGTTTCCTGTAGGCCTTCTTTATTTCTTCCTCCGACGCTCCTTGCGACAGCCCGAGGATCTTGTAGTAATCTTTGCCCATGCTTACGAGTGGCGTCTAAAACTACAGACGGACCTAGGCACAGGGAAAGAGCAGAGCGTTAAACACAGACCTTTGGGCACACAACGCATACGTTCCGCGCACACAACCTGGATCATTCTGGATAAGGCGGGAAGGATCAATTCATTTAAAGTAGATGCAAATTCTGTTACATACCATCAAAATAAGCCGGTTTCTATTTGTTTATCGGCCAGTTTACAAAGATGATGTCCGAAGATAAGCACTTCAATAGTCATCGGGTCTGCTCCCACTGAATTATACTATAGGGGGGTACAGAAAGGGGTGTCAGGCATCTGGGATCTGTCCGGGATTAACAGAATCTACAGCGCTCACTTATACTGGAGCGGACACTCCATAAATCACTTTTATTAGGAAACACTCAGATTTCCACCTTTCCTGGACCTTTTCAGATCTGAGCTACGCGAAAACATTAATCACACTCATTATGGCTTCATTTTGGGAGCCCATCATGTTTCAAAGATTAGGCAGGAAGAAGTTTGGTTTAGGTGAAATTGGGCAGCATAGCAGTAAAGGTGGTGCTATCACCATACCAACACAGGGCTCCATTTCACACCAGAACTGCTCTACGGTGCTCTGTAGCTGTACGGTGTACTATAAACATAAGCCAGACAATTGCCACGCAATATATGGATGACGTACATTTACATTCAAATTATATCTCTACAGGAGGTGAAACAGGAATATCTGCATGGTAACCGGGTCCCCAACCAGCAGCCCCCTCCTGACTCATATGACAGGTTTCACCCCGACAGCCCGAGCTTCACCACAGGCACAGAAAAGCCGGGCCCGGTATCACCCTGTATGTCTATAGGTGGGTGTAGCTATATACGCGTACAATAACACAGGTACCTAAAGCCACTAACACGACCCGACCGAGTCCGCCTCCAAAGCCCCACTTCATACAACTACTACCCCCTAAAAGCAATGTCTCCCCTACAGCACCGCGTATCTCAAGTCACACAGCCGCACACTCACCCGTATCAGCCGCTCCTGGGTCAATCTCTCAGGGTGTACACACTCAACTCCTCTCTTGTATCCACGCAACCCCGCCTCCAGAACCTTCCAGATCTTTCTTCCGCACTCTCGAAACTTCAGCACGCCACCCCTCCGTTCTACCAATCACAAGCAGAAGCAGCCATTGACCGTCTCAGCCAGGCCAATGACAGCAAACAGACATGTGAATGAACCACTCAGGATCCTGCTTCTCCTGACCATTGAGCGAGCTTTGTGAATTTATACGGTACCGCCCGCGGTGAATGATTGGTTGAGGGAGATACTAAGTCCCACCCACTCCTGTCAGTCAGGGTTTCAGGTTGTTGAACAGTGTGTGGTATTTGCTGTCATAGCCAAGCTGAGGGTGTCGTCAGGACAAGTTTCACTAATGGTAGTAAATGTGACGTAATCGGCAGTACTTAAATTGGGATAAAGCCCAATGTTTTAAACTGATTGTCACTTTGTGTGACAAACATCATGGTCTGTATGCCACCCTGACCCATAGGAACATATGTTGTGTCAGGTATGTACCTAATATAAGTGTATATAATACAACAAACACCCATAATACAACAACCACACTCCAGGCATGCTGTCTGATCCAGCATGTAGGAAGTGACATCAGTTTCCTGCATGCTGCACAGAGGGAGAAACACACAACAGTGAGGGCTGCGATGGCACAGACAGGCTGTTTGGGGGCTAAGATGGCACTCAGAAGCTGTTTGGAGGAAAAAGTTCAGGCTGAAAACCTGATCGCGTTTACAAAATCCCTGGCTTTTTTCCATCCACTAATGCAGACACGAGACACTTTAAATGGGGAAATATTACTGTTTCTACCCCATATAAATTAAAGTGATGACCGGAATTGGTATTCACTGAAGAAAATGATTTCACACTGATAGCACCATTAACATCTTTGTATTTGGTTATTATTGTTTTATTTTTAACTTAAATTCATTTATTTTATGCACCGTGTTTGACCTATAGACTTCGAGAATCTTCTGGAAGAGAATGTCTGTCTTGTGAAAGTTCGTTAAACAGCTGCGGGCCAGAGCAGTTTCCCAGCGCTCTTTGCTGAGTAAGCCTGCGTTTGGGATGACTCCCCGAATACAAAATGAATATCCTGCTGCGGTCGAGTTGGTTCATGTAAATGGGCACTGCCTTATGTCGAGCGCGTTGTTAAAGAGCAGTGACGCCCATTTTATTCGGGAAATAAGTGAACCTCTTTGCTCCCTGTGTAAGCGATTAGTAAAATAATTTTATAATTTTTTTAAAAATAAAAATAGTTTAAATTAAAAAAAATATGTAAAAAAAATAATTCTCCACTGATGTCGCCATTAGGGAAACCTTCCAGTTCCAACAAAGTGTTCAAAAAAAATGTAGCTTAATGTGTCTGCCAGTGCCTGGCCTATATACATTCTCCTGCCCCTGCGCTTAAATGCCCTACCTTACTATGGGGCATCAGTTCTTTTTTTCTAATATGAGGGAGGGGAATGAGTCTTCTGAGCTAGTGAGATACAGAGGATGTAAAAAGTCTACACACCCCTGTTAAAATGCCCGGTTCTTGTGATGTTAAAGAATGAGACCAAGATAAATCATGTCAGAACTTTTTCCACCTTTAATGTGACCGATAACGTGAACAATTTAATTGCAAAACAAACTGAAATCTTTGAGGGGGGAAATAAAAAGAAAACGCACAATAGCCTGGTTACATAAGTGTGCACACCCTTAAACTAATACTTTGTTGAAGCACCTTTTGATTTTATTACAGCAATCAGTCTTTTGGGTAGGAGTCTATTAGCATGGCACATCTTGACATGCCATGCGCAAAAGCGCTCCAAATCAGTCAGACTGCGAGGACATCTCCTGTGCACAGTCCTCTTCACATCACCCCACAGATGTTCAATTGGATTCAGGTCATGGTGAAGCCATGCTTTTGCGTCTGCATAAATCTTGCTTGCTGGTATTCCATCCACCACACTGCCCTCTAGACCTGATGTTGATGTTTTCTGTCCACAAAGATGCTTTTATAGTAAAATGAAAAGGCCAAGACTAAAATACCAGAAGCTCACATATAGCATAAGAAAGTTTGCTTTACTAAGACATACAAGATATATAGATGGAACAGCCTCCCAACGGGAAGGACATGGGGGTAATACAGTAAGAGACTTTAAACATGTGTTACATAGGTATATTGCAATCCCGAATGTAAGACAAGACAAAGGAATGATTAAGCATTGAGTGCTTACATCAGGAAAGACTGGCAAACTAGATGGTCCAAATGGTTCCACAAGCTTTTATAACACATTGAAAAGGCTGCATACCTGGTTCCAGATTTTAAAAATGAGAGATCTAAATTACCCTGACATTTACTGTAATATTGGAACAAGGAATTTTACAATCTTCAAGGAGTCTCTGTCATTTGGCATTCTGGCCAAAAGCGTAAACGGTGCTAATCTTCAAAACGAGACCAAAATCCCCGCCATGGGACATCTGTGGCGTGGAAGTTATTTGAAAGATTTTTAAGGGATAATGTTCAAGAATATATTTTCTCCAACTTTATCATTGATAGACATTAACATGACTTAATGAAGAACTGGTCACGCTTAAGAACTGCTGGGAGAGCTCATGGTTTCAACAATGGTCATGGTTACAACAAGTCCCTGGTGGTCTAGTGGTTAGGATTCGGCGCTCTCACCGCCGCGGCCCGGGTTCGATTCCCGGTCAGGGAATACTTTTAATAAAGTACAAGAAAACTGAGGATAAATGTTTACATAAAAAAAAGACGAGCAGAGAAGTTGGTCTGAATGGGTCCATCAGTTTTGATCTTCAAGGACACTCTGTCTTGGCAAAAAGCATAAACAGTGCTAATCTTTAAGGACTGGTCACGCTTAAGGACTGGTCACGCTTAAGGACTGGTCACGCTTAAGGACTGGTCACGCTTAAGGACTGGTCACGCTTAAGGACTGGTCACGCTTAAGAAGGACTGGTCACGCTTAAGAACTGCTGGGAGAGCTCATGGTTTCCATTCCTTGACAAGGAGTCCCTGGTGGTCTAGTGGTTAGGATTCGGCGCTCTCACCGCCGCGGCCCGGGTTTGATTCCCGGTCAGGGAATATTTTTAATAAAGTACAAGAAAACTGAGGAGAAATATTTACATAAAGAAAGACAAGCAGAGAAGTTGGTCTGAATGGTTCCATCAGCTTTGATCTTCAAGGACACTCTGTCATCAGGCATGGTGACAAAAGATTGGCAAAAAGCATAAACGTTGCTAATCTTTAAAATGAGACCAAAATCCCCGCCACAGGACTAAAGACTCAGTGATCCTCAACATCTGTGGTGTGGAAGTTATTTGAAAGATTTTTAAGGGATAATGTTCAAGAATATATTTTCTCCAACTTTATCATTGATAGACATTAACATGGCTTAATGAAGGACTGGTCACGCTTAAGAACTGCTGGGAGCGGCCTCCACCCGCTGCCCCCACCAGACACCCACAAGCACTGGTAAGTGTGGGGGGGTGTTATATGAGGGGGGCATAAGGCTTTTTTTCAGAGTGCCTTTTAACCCCCTTGTGACAGAATGACCTGTCATACAGGGCCCCAAGGTACTCAGAGATGGCTCCAGCCCGGCTACCAAACAGGCAGGAACTCATTTGTGTAAACAGGATTGCTGCCAGGTGGAGATTCAGTAGGTTAAAGGGAGTTAAAGGTACCTGTTTATCAATGTAAATGTACCTGTTTATCAATGTTGATTTATGTTAATGTAGTTATGTGGCTATATGAGTCTATGTTTTACAAGAATAAACTGTTCATTCCTGCTGTACTCATTTCAAGGTAGTTGTGTGTCTACTTATTGGGTACACATACCAGGGTTCCAAGGTGCGGATGCTGGCTGATGCTGGAAGTGATTTCGGAGACAACAGGAGGAGATGTGGGTGATCTCTGGGAGTTACTACAGCTCTCTTGGTGAACCCGTTACACCCCTATATGCCACTCTGCCTCCAGAAATGCCTTATACCCCCCTATATGCTTAGCTGGGAGGTCACGTTAGTGGGTGTTCAGACTGGTCAGTCTGGCCCAGCATCATATAGTTAGAGAGGGCTCCAGTTGGGAGCTAGTTTGTTTCTTTTTATGCTTTTGTTTTGGGGTGTTTTGTTTGAGCAATTAAAAATAAAGCACTGTTTTGCTGCAAGTTGTCGTTCCTGAGCCTGATTGCCCTAGACCGCGCTTAAGACTCCTAACTGTGACATTTTATGGCCCTCATGCTACAGGGTTTGTCACTATTTGAAGTAAAGATTGTAAATGAAATATGATTTCAAAATGAAAGCTGAACTGGCAGTTAGTTTTCATTCTTTAATATTAGCCCCTGCTGCCAATATATACCAATATACACCCCTGTTGCAATATATATAAATATTAATCTTTGTTGCCAATATATTAATATTAGATACTGCTATATTGAAAAAATTGGACCCTATGCAAGCATTTCCTTGGGCCCCGCTCCACGCTCCCTAGCATGTAATCACTCTCTCCCTTCCTGCACCAAAAAAAATATTTGCCACACTGACTGCAGATTAGGGGAAGGCTGTGAGAGTCAGTGCAGTCTCCCCTCCTTCTACCGTGACATTGAGAGGTCCTCTCCACCGTAATCATCCCCAGAGTCCCTTTGTCCCCTCAATCACAAAGCCATACTTCTCTTTTACTTACTCTCTGTAGTTCAGGTATAGATCAAATAAACAACACATGAAACAACACTTGCATGTATAGATCAACTGAATAAGTCATACAAACCCTATATTTGCAGGTATACATAAATAATGTATGGAAACATAGCATAGCAGGTATAGATAAACACATTAACACACCAAACCAGCTTTGTAAGTTTAGGTCAATCCATATTCACATATGAACTCAGCACTGAAGGTATAGATCAAATAAACAGAATCATACAAATCCTGTATTTGCAGGTATACAATAATAATGTATGGAAACATAGCATTGTAGGTATAGGTCAACTGAAAATCACATGTAAACTCAGCACTGAGAGTATAGATCAGAAAAACAACACATGGAAACAGCACTGCAGGTATTGATCAGCTGAATATGACATACAAACCCTGTATTTTCAGGTATACATAAATAATGTATGGAAACATAGCATAGCAGATATGGATTATTATTATTATCTTTTATTTATTTAGCACCAACATTTTACGCAGCGCTTAATGAACGATCCCTGTTAAATAACAAAGACTTGACAATGCTGCCTTGGATCGATAGGAACAGGCTTCAAAATATAGAAACAAGTAATAATAAAAATATGGGGGACATCTACCAAGTTACATGCTCTATAAGGAGAAAATGGGGGATAAGAAATTTGATCTCCCAGTAAACCCCAATTGGCATTCTAGGTATGTACATGGACGATACTAACCTAAAAAATGGCACAACGCAGATATTGAGTACGTTGATCCCATATAGAAAATTACAGATAGTTAATAAACTCACTGAATAGTGAATATCTTTCTTATTTAAAAATGAACACATTTTTAAAAGATAAAGAATTGGCAATAGTAAATGTGATGGATAAAATCTATGCAATTGAGGGTAAATACAAAATAAATACGAAGTCCTAAAAGGGTTAACCCTATAACATGACAACTCTGCTCAAAGTTCTTTTCAATTAAACATTAAGCATGTAAGGCTTTTTTTCTGACAGACTAGCAAGAATATTCATCTACCCACGATCTTATGGTACTCTTCAGTGTGTTCTCATGTGGTGGTCAGGGAATAGAGAAAAGTGAGGAGAAATGTTTACAAGAAAGACAAGCAGAGAAGTTGGTCTGAATGGTTCCATCAGTTTTGATCTTCAAGGACACTCTGTCATCAGGCATGGCGACAAAAGATTGGAAAAAAGCATAAACAGTGCTAATCTTTAAAATGAGACCAAAATCCCTGCCACAGGACTAAAGACTCAGTGATCTTCAGCATCTGTGGCGTGGAAGTTATTTGAAAGATTTTTAAGGGATAATGTTCAGGAATATATTTTCTCCAACTTTATCTTGATAGACATTAACATGGCTTAATGAAGGACTGGTCACACTTAAGAACTGCTGGGAGAGCTCATGGTTTCCAAACCCTTAACAAGGAATCCCTGGTGGTCTAGTGGTTAGGATTCGGCGCTCTCACCGCCGCGGCCCGGGTTCGATTCCCGGTCAGGGAATATTTTTAATAAAAGTACAACGAAAGTGAGGAGAAATGTTTACATAAAGAAAGATCAGCAGAGAAGTTGGTCTGAATGGGTCCATCAGTTTTGATCTTCAAGGACACTCTTTCATCAGGCATGGTGACAAAAGCTTGGCAAAAAGCATAAACGGTGCTAATCTTTAAAACGAGACCAAAATCCCCGCCATGGGACTAAAGACTCAGTGATCTTCAACATCTGTGGTGTGGAAGTTATTTGGAAGATTTTTAAGGGATAATGTTCAAGAATATATTTGGTGTGGTGGCTTCAAAGCCTCCCTGAACTTAAAATTGTACATTGATGGCGTTGTCATCACATAAGTATGGAGGCTGTGTATTGGAGAAAACCTCAAATTTTAGTCTTATTTTCAGCAAAATGAGGCTTGACGCAAAGGGCTTCTGATGACATTGGATGATGTCTACTTATTTTGTTTGTGGGCCAGCTGGAAGAGGGGATGCTGGAGCTCGGTGAAGAAACAGCCGCCTGTACATACGTAGGCAACCATGAAGCAAGGACACTAGACACCATACTGACTACACAGCTATATTTTCATGCAGATATATCACTGCTGGTAATGATTCTATGGAGGTGCCAGCTGTTACAGGCTTTGATTTTCACATCAACACTTTTATGTATCTCCTCCGTGCTTTGTTCATAATTTAGAATTTTATTCAACACGTTAATAAAAACTGCTATCTATTATAAGAATGTACAAGGCCAGTTTCCAAGGGGCAGTCAGCAAACATATGAAAGTGATAGCCTTCAAGTAATATTGCTTGGTGAGTGCTTTGAAGTTATATTTGGCTGTTATAATTTACGCCAAGTGGCACTCCGAAGTGAAGCAGGGCCATATTGTCACCACTGGAAAGATACTGGACATTTGCAGTAAACCAACCTTGGTATCATGTCTTCAGCATCTTATATAATGTATACAGTACATGCACCATTATTGTTATTGGTAAAATGAATTTGCTGTACATTTTAGAGGTCCAGTCTGTTACTTCTTTACTAGTTTTTACACAATAGAGTTTTAAAATGTTTGCTTTCAAACTAGACTTGGGCGCCGGGGGGGGTTCGTCTTCGTGGGGGAAAAAATCTTTGGATTCTGCAAATATTCGCCCTTTCCTGTGTTCGGTTCTGGCGAATATTCATGTACATTATTCGTGTTTGGTTTTTTCTTTGTTTGTTGTTGAAGGGGTTAATACGGGGTTAACGCGGCACAGACTACGCAGCAGCTTTGGCGCCAGGATTTTAAATGTCCGTACGAGCAACTCTATTGGTGGCCTGCAGGGGCCTCCTCTGCCATCAACCAATGAAGTACACCTGTGCATCAGTGGCGTAACTACAGTGCCTCTAGGGGTCCGTGCCCTGTGTGACCCCTGTTTCCTCTCGCCTCATACCAGTTCATGGCACGGGGTGACAGGAGGCGTATTGGGGGTCACGTGACCCTTTTTAAAAGATCGCCTCCTAAACTTCAATGTTGTCGCTGAAATGCATCGATAGCGAGGCGTTCAGCAGCACCGAACACCCACCCCAGGATGTGCTGTGACCTGTCACAACCTCCACTGCAAGAGGTTTTGCCACTCACAAGATGGCGGTGTGTCCTAGAACTCTGGCTCCCCTTGCAGGTTGAATACATGTACTGCATTTAACCACGCAAGTCAATAGAGGCCAGCTTTCTAGTCACAACTAGTCACAATAATAATAATAAAAAAAGATAAATAAAAAATAGTAACATTTAAAAATAATTTTCCACCCACTGATGTCACCATCAGGGGAACCTTACAGCTCCAAAAAATTTAAAAATAAATAAAAAAAGCCCCCCCCCCAAAAAATATATATACACGTAAAAAAAAATATTTTTATGAGCAAGTCCTAAAATCAGCGCTATATCTTCAAACAATTCTTGCATGGAAAGAGTTAAAATACTGGCGTGTTAAATGCCTATGGGGTATCTACTTTTAAAAAATTTGATGGGGTAAATTTTGCCGGGTTCAACACGGGGGGTAGGATGACCAGGAATATTTTACACTATAAGATCAGAACATTATCCATGTTTTTGCTCTGCTCTCTATCGCATTTAGCATAACCACACAAACGATGTATACTTCTGTAGGGATAAAAAAAAACATTCATATATGTATGACATTATTTTTTATGAATACAATTTAAAAAAGTGATTTTCTTTAAAAAAAAAACCTAACACATTTATTCACATTTTTACAGGTATATAAATTATACACAGCTAGTATCATTAGGAAAAAATACACATTATTGTTTGGCAGTAGAACCCTCTGGTACCATCAAACCCAGGAAACACCCTGAGCTTCTAGAAAAGAGGGACTTCAGGAGAGGAAAAAGGGGACAGGAGGATAAAACTAGGACACTTGGGCGCTATTATATTGGAATTTTTCTACATACATCAGAAACCATTCACTAAGCAGTAGTAACATGTTTCAGTGATTTTATATCTTGACAAACAAGGCATTTATAATTTAATTGAGATGCCAAAGGCTATATAAATAAAAGTAAATATACATTAATTTATTCATTGATAGATTATTAGCATATACATTTCTTACCACCACCCCCACCACTGCTCTACTGTACAAATACGAACAGGTGCCTGACAGCAGGCACCGCCTTTTCCAAAAGTCAAACATCCCATTGGGTAGCTGTGAACTCTACGTTGCTTGCACGATTGGTGGATTGGGTTATCAATCATTTAATTCACGTCCTCCATCGTTTGTCAGTAACTATGTACGGCGCCGCTCTAACGAAAATCGCACATTGATTGGTTAGACTGTGCATAGCACCGCCCTACAACGCTAATACGGTAGTTTTTGATTGGTTACGGAGTATCCTCTCCACTAAGCAAGTGGCGTGCCCCGCCTCTAGCTGAAGCACCGGTGGGTTACGGCAGGTTGACCGCGCTTTATCAACGCTCGGCGGAACCATGAAGCATTATGAGGTAAGAGGAAGCGCCCACCCAGGTGTTCAATAGAAAACATCGGATGAAGAGCTGCAAGTACAGAGACCCCCTTTGTCAGATGCCGTAATCCGCTCAATCCTGAAAGCATAGTGTGGAATGTGAAGGCTTCCACTCTACGGGTGCCTCGGTGGGGCAAGCTAATAAAAAGCGAAGTCTTCATTGTGGTTAGGAGAAAGCTGAAAGAGTGACATGAATACTTGTTAATGACAGTGTGAGAGGCAGTGCCAAAGTGTGAGTTACAGAGTGACAGTGACACGTGTGGAAAGAGACACTCATACCCATGGTGGAGTAACTGCTCGTCCTTTTCCTCCAGAATAATATTGCAGTGTAGCGCGAACTCAAATACGGGTTGTAGACTTTATGTAAGAAGGAGGCGTTTTGTCCAACCTGCATTAAAACGATACTTGTGTATAAAATGTAACAAAGCTTGCCTTCAGAGTGTAAAGTCCGAAGATAAGAGGAGCTGCGAGTACTTTGTGCCAGGCCTCTGCGCTGCTACATGGTTTCAGAAGGCCAGAGAGGGACACTTTGATTGACATTATATTTATACAATTCAATGTATCCCGTTTCCTGTCTTTCCATAGCAACACCCGGTTGTACCCATTAAATATCCTGATCTCCCAGGAGACGAGGACACCAGAGGAGGAGAACTTGGGTACCAAGAAGAGACTGTCCCAACTAATGCACGGTTTTTTTTTAGATGGAGACAGTCTATTTAGCAGCAATGCATTATGGGGGTCACTTGCCTTTTAGATTAGTTCGTTGTATCCCCAATATGATTAAGTGCGGGTAATATAAGGACCAGAAGCCTCATGCCTTTTACTTATGGACCTAGTTGGTCCCATCCTTAACTTACTTTAATGATCCAAAGAGATGCCTCAAACGCACCTTAAGGCGTATGATAGATGAAAGGTCCTTTAAATGTTTGTGGCGCCTCTCACCTCTTACAAATGCGTGGAGGATTCTGCAGAAGCTCTCCATATGAATTTGCCCCCTCCTCTGACCCCACCCCCCTTTGCTATCTGGGACATTCTCCCCCCCCCCCTCTTTCCTGCCACTGATTGGCTACTTCAACCTCTGACTGCAGAAGGGGTGGGGAGCTGCAGCTAGAGGTTAAATGAGTGCATATGAAAGTACCGTATTTGCTCGATTATAAGACAAGGTTTTTTTCAGAGCAAATGCTCTGAAAAATACCCCTCGTTTTATAATCGAGGTCGTCTTCTAATCAGACCTCAAATGAAGTCTGATTATGAGACTAAGATCCAGATCCTCCGCAGCACTGCAGGGGACCTGGATCCTCCGGTCTGGTAACCTCAGCTGCTGCCAGCGCTTACACTGGTGTCAATCACCGAGCGCGGGCATCGCAGGTTGTCTACGTCTATCCCACACACCTTCCCCGGCTGCCAGAGAGGAGAATTCCCTGGGGAATTCTCCTCTCTGGCAGCCAGCGAACGTCCGCTTAATGGATAATCCTCGCTACGGTTGGCACTTCCACTGGGGCTTCTATGACGGAGCACCGGCGTCACATGACCTTCCGGTGCTCAGTCATAGAAGGCCCGCCGAACTAACGCCAGCCTCCACCCGCTGCCCCCACTAGACACAGGGAGTCAGAAGCACTGGTAAGTCGGGGGCGGGCATATGCCACTCTGCCCCATGATATGCCTTTTAACCCCCTTTATTGGCAAATAAAGGGAAATAAAAACAAAATATTTTTCTCAGTCATAGCTTTTATGAAATATGAACAAATAGTTTACATGAATTAATATTTAATAGTAAAACTTTATACCTATAAGGTAGTTTTATATTAATAGATTTTGGGGTGTTGTCTTATAATCAAGCAAATACGGTACTTACAACTATTGCGTATAATATATATACATATATATATATATAAAATATGGTTTTATATAGCGTTATCAGATTCTGCTGTGCTGCATAACAAGATTACGTACTGAAACAGGTGAGGAGGGCCCTGCTCATATATATATATATATATTAAATATATACATTGTTCAGGGTGCTCCCTCATACCCTTGAGTGTCCTTTTGAACATCTTTTAAAATTCCTTTTCTAAATTCCTATAAATAATGTAAAAAATTTTTTTTTTTAAAAATCTCCCTTTCCGTTATTTTAAAATGAGTATAAACTAACAGCTATTTATTTATTTTAAATGACTTGGACTTTAAGTTAAGTCTATGAACTCCTGCCTACCCTGCAGGATGTTTTTTTGCAGCCTTACACGTTACACATCGGCTCTGCTGTCCGATGGCATGCAGCCTGGCATGTTATTATGCCAGATAGGGGCCGAAAAAATGACTAAACTAGAATTGACAGACTAAGCCGAACTGATGCACTACATTTATTTATTTAGCGCTGTATGGGGGTTAAACCGATACCCAGACAACAATGTACAAGCGGAAAGATTGTTCTCTTTAACTCACACAGCAGATAGTATGATGCTGGTTTATAATCTCCCCGAATACATTTGCTGTAACAGACTCTGTCTGGTCACTCTATCCCTGTTAGTACTTACTGTGTGGCCCCTCGGTGGGTCCGCTTCCATCCTGCTGTTGGGCACCCTGGGCATTTGATTCAGTAGCAGGTTATTGTGGCGTGTTGTTAACCCCTTGTTGTGTCGCTGCTGTGTAAGGCATCTTCGGTTGCTGGCAGAGCAGCCCGGGCTTCAAATTCACGTTTGTCTCTCTCGGTTTGTGGGTTCTTGGGAGATAAATAAAACACCCAGTTAACCATTTTCTTTTAAAACCAAGTGTTAATGAGTCTAACATAAATTATAAGTTACCTCTTGGACTTTGTTGATTGCTCCATTAACCCTCAACCAACTGCTCTTGACTTCAGTACTGATCTTCTAAGTGCAGTGACCGGTCAAGCCTTCCTGTGTAGCCCTGCAAGTGATTCCATACCATCTGTTCCGGGTTCACAGAAGGGTTCTCACTTGTGCTAGGACAGGAGAATATTACCATTAAAAAAAAAAAAGCGCCTTCTACCATCCACTTGGAGAACATCATTAAACTGAGCTGTTAAAGCTGACACTAGGGGGCGCCACTCTGCTGGACGGTGTAAGGGGTGATAATCCACTCTCTGATGCGTTGTTTGGACCGGTTACTCTCCGGTAATAACAATGCAGCGAGTTCGAGGCGGGTGAGCGCTACCTCTGCTGAGACCCGAGCATACTCACCGTCTCTGGTTCAGGACACCTGCGGGGCTGCCTCGATCTCCGAATGTCTCTCTTCCACGGATGTCTCGAGCACAGGGCACACGCTCTTCCCGGTCGCTGGGGTGTCTTGCCTACGATGTGCAGGGGGAGGTGCTGTGGGGGAGCACTCTATATTTAGAGTGCTGGGACTGAGCCCAAATATTTGCTGATATCAATGAATACCACGAGACGGCTATGGAGGTGTAGAGAGACATCCTGAGAGCGCGATGGCAGGAGAAGAAATGTACGAGCAGATTGGGATGACACATACTGATATTATTTATAGGCAAAGGGGCTGGAAAAAGATAAAGGCCGGCACACGGGGTGTTGATTCTTGTAAAACGAATAGAATACCTAATATTTTACACAGATTTATAGAACTTTGATTGGAGTCGCTGTACAGGGGGATAGGCTTTCAGTGTCTGTTTAGTATCTATCTGGGGGTTTACGATGGAAGGATAGGTTGAGGGGGTCAAAGTAGGTAGTAACTGTGCTGGTCCTAGCACTTTAGGAGCTCTGTGGACGGGGGGGGGGGGTCTCACTCAATGTGTAGGGTCTCTTCTCTGTGGGTGGCAGTCTCGGGAACTGGGAGCAGATGTGAAAGAGACTAGCGAGTGATAAATATAGAGACCTGCTTCATATTACATCTGGGGACCAAGGAATAGCGAGAAAGAGGGGGGAACGGACGGCAAGAGACCGGGGGGAACGCGGATAGTGCCGGAGGGTTAGTCTTTGACTAGGGGGGAGAGAGGGAGATCGTAGGGGGTGAGAGACTTGGTTTCAAAGAGAATTCCAGTTGGGACAAAGAAAGTGTAGTTCACGTCAAGATACCGAAAGTGACTTGGTAGAAAGGCTTGGTAGATAGAGGTGCTTATCAGTGGAAAGCGGAGAAAGAGCGGGCTGCCTCTCGGATAGACCGCGAGGAATGCATTTTGCTTGTCGCCGGTTGTTTAGAGAGGAAGGTGTTGACAGAGCAAGCGAGCAGAAAGAATGCTGATATTGCAGTAAGTCTGCAAGAAAGCAAGTCCATCGGACATACCGCACGTTTAACGTTCTGGCGAGAAAGCAAGAGACGTCTAGAGGCTTTTCAGACGCTCCCGGACAGACGTTGGACAGAGTGTTGGGGAGAAGTTGTTAGGCAGTCCAGAGGAGGGAAAAGTTAATTTAAGTTTCGGCAGAGAAACGTAAACCAAACGCGCGGTCATGGATATGAACTCGGTGATTTCGGTGATGCGAGAGCCACCGAAAAGCCCCTCAGACACGGCCGCCAAGCGCACGCAAAGCAAACCTGTAAAGAGAACTAAACGTGCCACTGTTTATTTTGAGGTGGAGATCCTGGATGCCAAGACACGGGAGAAGCTATGTTTCCTGGACAAGGTAAGGACCCTCTTATAACGGGAAATAGAATAATGGGGTGGGGGCCATTAAAAGGCCACGTAAGAGGGAATGGGGAGGGGTTTGGATATTGGCCACGGATGGGGCAATCTCCAGCGTAGGGAACCGTGGCTACAGAAGGACAGAGGTCAAAGTACTGTCTTACATGAAGCCATTGGTCATCCAACACCAGCTGTTGGAGCAACAACTACGGCATCTGTTGGCTTTGCTTGTCTTGGGATGCTTAGAGTTGTCGTCTGTCAGCTGATGGATGCTCACCATACCTGGGAACTTTCTAAATGAGCAAGCGGAGAGACCTTTTAAATAATAACCCTAGCCAATTGTGAAGAATCTATGTTGTGACTTGTCAAATGTTTACCGTAATGGCTTTGATAGTGGCCCTCATGGAAACCTTGACTTTTAGAGATCTTAATTGAGTCACCTGCATTCAAGCAGGGTTATCAACCATCACATACTGGGAGTTTTATATATGATCAAAGCAGTGTAGAATACAAAGGAGTCGTTTCTATGTGACCCTGAAAATCTGCCCCTTCACCCTGAGATTGGGACAAAACCCTGAGAGTTTCCAGGTATGATGGTCGCATTTCTATAGGATAAAGAAGGCCTTGTCGAGGTCCGTAATGACTCAGTCAATGCTATGACATAAACATTGGGTTATCTCAATTTTGTACATACGTGCATAAATATTTTTTTATTTTTTTTGTGTGATTAAAACTAAAATTTGTTTTCAGTTTCAACAAAAATATATTGGCAAACGTATTGTGATATACTTGGCACGATATATGTATTCAAATAGAGTAAAAATGTATATACCAAAAATATTACATTTGATATCCGTTAGATTTCTCCCCCAGCTAAAATGGTTTATTCTTATTGTTGCGACCCATTTTTATAACAAAGAAAAAAAAAAAGTATACTTATGTATTATATAATGTATATGCTTATCTTTATTATGTATTAATAGAAAGGTAAGCATACTTTTTTTTTTTTTAATTTTTTTTTTGCTTTAGAATTTCACGTTTTAAGCTTTTTCTTCTACTTTTATGTTAGTAGAATTTCTTTGATTTTTATATCATTTATCTGATTCAATGAACCCAAAGCTTCCGGATATTCTATTTTGTTATGTATATTACACAGTGTGCTCTTTTCCTTGGTTTTCAGGTGGAGCCGCATTCCACCATTGCCGAGATAAAGAACATGTTCACCAAATTCCGTAGGTATTTAAACGAGGTACCTCTGATCCTCGAGGGCCGGGACCTCGCGGGATGATTAGGAGCTGTTAACATTGCTGAACGTTAGCCGTGTCCGTAGCGTTACGGCTCGACGCATGCTTTGGAAGCCAGAGAGCTTAACGAGCCATTGTGAATTTACAATAAAACATTGGCATCGTTTTTAAAAGGCAACGTTCCACCTACCTATTGAATTTTACTCTGTTGGAGCCCAAATGCTACTAGATGGGCTGAATGGGTCTTATCTGCAAGTTTTTATGTTTCCATGCGTGTATCTTTTTTAAACCATATACTTTCTCTAGTAATGCTGCTTTTCTGATTGTCTTTTTAGACCCAGAGTGGTACCCTGCCCGTCAATCCCTGCGTCTGGACCCCAGTAAGTAATACAAAAGTGTGTGTTGTTTTGTTTTTCTTCTTTCTCAAACTATTGACGCTTGCGCATTATATCAGGTGGGTGGCTGTGACTTACAAAAAAATGGGCCTGGTGTCTTAATTTATTGGTTTCAAAGGTTTGGGGTCAATTAGCTGCTTTCATGGGAAAACGAGGACACTTCTGTCTTTGTCAATAAGTGCCATTGGAACGCGGGAGTGATAAAGGAGTGATGGGAGTGGTAAAAGGGCTTCTGTACACCTATGAAGATATTCCATTAAAAATCAGCGACAATAGTCATTTATAACATTAACCCCGTCCACACTGGATTTCTCATCCATTTCATGTTGATTTAATGTACAAAACGTGCTTTTCTTTCAAAAACACGTTTCTTAGTGAACCACAAAATTGAACGTGTATGTGTGTGACCGTGGACTGGCCATCTCTCAAACCAGCAAATGCCTGGTGGGCCAGTAGCCAATTGGACTGCTGATTGGGTGTTCCATTGTGTGGCCCCGGGGTGGTAATGCGTGGCCGCACACTGACGTGGGCTGCTTAGTCACCCCTAGCGCTGTCCTGATTATGTGTGCGGCCATGCAGGGTTAAGTAACGCATGTTTTGGATCATTTGTTTACATGCTTCCAATAGCGTGTGCTCTGTTCTAATGTAACCTGTTGCTGTATGTCACAGAGGGCCGCTCGCTGAAGGACGAGGACATTCTGCAGAATCTGCCCGTGGGGACAACAGCAACTCTATACTTCCGAGACCTGGGAGCCCAGATCAGCTGGGTCACCGTGAGTGAACTCATATAGACATTGCCGGCTGTCAGCGTGCGCACAATGTAACCGTATCAGTCTTGTTGGCTGACAGTGTGCGTAGAACGTAACAATACAGACCTCGCTGTCAGATGATGAACAATTTGCACGATCAACATCTGCGGAGGACTAAGTGATCTCGATGTATAGCTCAGATGGGAGATGTCATAGAAATGTTTAAACTTGTAAAGGGTTTTTAGCAAAGAACAGGAGGGCAGTTTAACGAGGAGGAGAAGTGTTGGAGCGATTGTCAGCTGATATGCCTTCTAGGGAGGGCTTTCCTTGATCCATTATGAGAAATGCTTTTATATGCAACATCAAATTATATATTATATGTGATATTAACACACAAGTCACTAAATACCTATGTTCGCCCACATAACATGCACAAGTAAATGCCGACACATGTTTAAATTCTCTTAATGATAAATTAAATTGAGGCATTGCTTTATATACCATAGTTAGACACGGTGTATAGATCTTAGGCTTTGCTATGCATCACTATGCGATGTCTGGTTGCAGCTATGTAATCTGTCTCTCTATAGTAACGCTCTGTACCCCCCTCACTCCTTGTGTCCATGCAGGTATTTCTCACAGAGTACGCCGGACCCCTGATCATATACCTGCTGTTCTACTTTAGAGTTCCTTTTATTTACGGCCCCAAATATGACTTCATTGCAAGCCGACACACGGTCGTACAGTAAGTGTTCTCTGGCTATCTACCTTGTCCTAAAATGTTTTGTGTATGTCCATCAGATTGCATCATGTATGTATCATATATATGGGTAATGTGTGCCCTTGTGTACTGCCACCTAGTGGTAAGACTGTACAATTGTAATTATGAGTCAGTATAATTGTCCTGTGTCTGCATCCACAGCTTGGAAGAGATGGTATTCTGCAGGCTGTCTGTATCTGTCCCGTTTTCTAGGTTATTCCCTCTATAATCTACATCTTAAGAGTCTTCTATCTCATTGCAGCCTGGCGTGTATATGTCACTCGTTTCATTACGTTAAACGTATCCTGGAAACACTATTTGTCCATCGCTTCTCACATGGTACGATGCCACTGAGGAACATCTTCAAGGTAATGGCCCCACGGATTTCATTTAATAATTTATTTATAATATATCAATGTAATATAGAAAATAAAATCAAACATAACCGTTTCTGTGAATTAAACTCTAGACCCCAATTCATTTTTTAATGCATGCTGAAGTAGATTTTCCACCAACTCTAATGTATTTTACTGCATGTGCTTTAGTTCAGGCATTCTTTAGTTATTAGATACAATTAGAATTTTGACTCCTCCACAACTGCACCCCCTGATGAGAGCTACTGAGCATGAAATATACATATGAATGCAGAATGGACATCAATATGAATTTAACCTGAACATAGGTCCGTAGTGGACATCTTAAATGGCCACAATGCCCATGCTGAAATCAATTTGTTTTGCAGAACTGCATGTATTACTGGGGCTTTGCTGCCTGGATGGCCTACTACATAAATCACCCTCTCTATACGCCTCCAAGTGAGTACACGGGATTACACGTTGTCGATGAAAATATCTTATATGTTGCCATCTGCCTACTTTGTAGTTTAGACATAAAATAATCAAACCGGAAAGCTTCTGCCATGCAGAGATGCTTGGAGATATGTTTAAAAGTTGAAGAACTTTGCTAACAGAATGTATAGATCAACACGCGTTGTATAGATCAACACTTTACTACATAAAGTAAACCCTAGCCATGTCTGTCCTCTAGAGGCGCATCAACATGGACAGGACAAGGGCTTATGATAAAATGTGGATGGTGAAGGACATGGCTCTTGATTTTTCTAATGCAGTTAGGCATCAGGTAGGCTGCTGCATGCTTATCACAAAACTAATAATAACTTTGGTGTTTAATGTCTCTGGCAGTGTTTGGAGACGAGCAAGTGAAGTTGGCGCTCATTATTTTCCTGGTAAGAAAGGCACTGTGTATGCGTTCCTCTTTTTTGACATGTGTTGTCACCGATATCTGGTGTTTTTGATGAATTCCAGCTTATGTGTCGCACACGCCCTGGACATTAGCAGTCGTGCTCTTTCTCGGACACAATGTTATCAAGGCCTTGATATTCCAATCTAAGCCAAGGTCTGACAAACCCAAGGAGCCAGGGAGCTTTGGATATGTTATTAGATCACTAACAGAAAACCCCTAAAAACTTTGTTGATGGTCATTTAAAAATGTATAGCAATCCAGCATATTCTTCCAAGGCTCTTCTGTTGCAAACATTTGTCAGCCCATTGTCCAAAGAGCGAATTGGTATTCTGCATCAGCTAAAAGGCACTGATTAAGCCTCTGATATATGTAACTAGTATCACAAATCCCATCATTTCTATTTTATTCTTTTATTAATAGTTCTGTCAATTGGGTAATTTCTCCATTCACATCGCCCTGAGGAACCTACGACCTGCCGGTGAGTGTTAGTGTTACTCGTTACACTTTCTTGATGCTTTCTTCCGTATGCAAAAACAATTCATTCTGTCTGATCCTCCTTGCTCTCTCTCAGGCTCAAAAACACGGAAGATACCGTTCCCGACCCGAAATCCCTTCACATGGCTGTTCCTGCTGGTGTCCTGCCCTAACTACACATATGAGGTACCTTTTTTTTACAGGGGGGGTGGGCCTACTTTGCAAGCCGCTCTCTTAATGGTGGGGTACTAAATAATAATGAGGGGAATCTAACTTCCTCTTTTGGCAGTCGATGCTCTGCGTGACCATAGTATCTTACTGGCAGGAAAGTAACCATTTCAGCTTCTGTCTAATAACTCTACTAAAGCAATCACACAAATGGGATACACTCAAAGTGTGACTTAAATGGATTATAATCTAATATAATGGATTTTTTTAAGCATAGAATACAGTGATATAGATTAGCATTGAAGAAACTATGACTTTATTTAAGTTTGTTCCAATAAACTTCCTTTTTGCAGATGAAAAGGTCATTGTTGTCGGTCATGGGACTTTCCCTGCACAAAAGTTGATTATTTTTGGCAATACTACTGAAGCCGTGTTTGACTAATGAATGTCTACTGTCATAGTGTCTTATCTATTCGATTGTGCTGAGATACCAGGATAATATGCAGCTGTCTGAAAGCAGTATAAAGTACAGAAGTTTTAAAACAGGAAACACCACCAGTGTTTGAACCTTTTGCTGTAAATATTTAAGCTAATGTGACGATGACTTATATCGTAATGTAATTATGTGTAAATCCCAGGCTTTAGATCTGAATGTTAGCAGCGAACAGAAGACTAAATAAAAACGTAACAAGCGAGCGATGCGCCAAAAATAAAGTAAAAATAAATAAACTAAACCAAAAAAAGCACAATGTGAAAATGCTGTTGGTCCTCTGTAAGAAACAAACCCCTGATATTGTTTCACAAAATATAACATGAAAAAACCTACACCGGTGACTGCGCCCCTCACACCAAATAAGTGTGAAAATAAACAAAGTAAATGTAAATATATAATATATATATACACATACTACCAACAGGATGTACCATAAAAGACTTCGAATTGTGTATAATAAGTGCAAGCAGGGGGTCTTCTATCTCTCAAAGACGGCCATTCGGGAGATAGAAGACCCCCCCACTTGCACTCATAGGTGCATACATGGGCTTGGGATAAGCCCTACTAAACGTCCATTTTTTCAATTTTGGAAGTCTGTTTTTAACGTATTACACTATTCCTGTTCTATTTTTAATTTTTTCATGTTCATACCTGGCATACCATTTGGCGTCGTCTATGCTACATCCTGCTGCTATATATATTTACACTTACTTTGGTTTTTTTTCACACTTATTTGGTGTGAGGGGCGCATGTTTTTCGTAGAAGACTGATTTAGCTGACTGAAAAGTTTGAGCAAAAACGCGATTTCTCAACGTATGTAGGTATCAGACTGCCTGGAACACTCCACATGCTTAACTTGCTGAGCTTTGAAACAACCTGGAAACAAAAAAGGGAAGACATATTTAGCTGGACGCACTTTGAATTATCATAATTGGGCAAAATTGCTGCATTTAGGATGAGAGCCTAATCTGTAACTATCAAATTTCATACAAAACATGGCTCCCCATCATGGGTGAATGTGGTATTTACAAACTCGCCATCTTCTGCAAACTTTTCCGTGATTAGATATATCCCGGCCGGCTTCACTGCACCCAATTCCCTCAATGGGATCTCTGTGATCCTGGTTGATTTTCTGCTGCTATGCCAGCATCCTAGGTCACCCCATGGCTACCAAGTTCCCTCATATGAGGGCATGAAAGCGGGAGATTTGAGGCGGAGGAATGAGAGGGGTTTCCCGATCCACAAACCAGATTGAGAAGAAAAAAGTATGTTGACGGTACCTGAAACTTCTGTGATTGTCGCATGTGATTAATGGGTTCCCCTCGAAGCGTTGGGCAGGAAGGCTCAATGTTATACATATGGCCAAACTTCTAAAAACTTCCATGACGGCTTCTCCTATTCTACCTGGAAGTTGGTCGAAGACTTTCTGTTGGCATTAGGAATCTGTTACCTCCCCACAGTGTCTGATATCTCAAATATTCTAAAGACTCACAGGATCGTGGAGAACATGTCCCACTCCGTGGCTCGCACCTCAGATCAATAAAATATGGACCTCTTGGCTAGTGAGTGAGGAATTCACTTACACATGAGGTTTCAGAGTAGAGGAAGAGTCTGAGATTACGTTCTATACAATATTACATTAATGTTATACTATTTAAGGCACATTTTGGAGTCTGTAATAACTTGGCTGCTCTCTTTCTCAGGTTGGCTCATGGATTGGCTTTGCGATCATGACCCAGTGTGTCCCAGGTGAGTCTCTTCTTCCTCCCTCCAGGCTAAAACAGTGAAGCGCAGCCAGGTGTTTTTATTAGTGTTTTATTATTTTTGTTCCGGAAAGCGTCCGATGAATAGAAATGCATTGGCATTTTCCACTGGGCATAAAACCCATCGCCATTCTTTATCAGTTCATATGTATCTAATTGTATGAACAATCTTGACCAAAAGTTTGGTCTCTAAATAAAGGTATTGAACTAAATTGTGAGGAAGAAAATACCGTTTAAAATTGCCTGTCTTGGGTATAAATAATTAGGGGTTCACTCAGTATATGGTCATATATTTCTTTGCCTGGACCACCTCAGTCTTATATAATCCAGAGTCCTATGTGATCCTAACATGGCTGTATTGCCTACCATGTCGATGAATGGGGTACTACATTATTTTTAAACCCCATGAGACTCCCCTGCAAGTTATAGCCTTTTTTGGACTCCATTAATGACTCATCCGTGAGGAAGTTGGTCTGGATCTCACAAAGCCAGGTTGAACCCGTTGGGTTGTCAGCGTTTTAGTGGATCAATGTGTACCAAGCAGCGTAAAAATTAAAAGCGATGTTCATCGAGTAACCGGTTGAGGTGTGGTTAAGGAGGGGGCAGAATAGCTTTATTGGGGGGGAAAAAAGTTATCAAGATCTGTGACAAATGGCAAGGGTAAGAGGGAAACAAATTAATTAACCAAGGACTATCAATTAGAGGCGGGTGGGATGCTGCTATTGGGGAAGGAACAACTAGCAAATGCTCCTGTGGACCACTTCTGCTCCTTATTTATTACCTATTGGCTCTAGAACAACTACTGTCCACCATATCACATAAAAACACTTTTAGGAGCATGCGTTGCCCCATACACAATTTTACTTTCCATATTTTGTGTAGCTGATACCCTGTAATATTTTTAACTCTTTTTCTTTCAGTTGCCCTCTTCACCCTGGTTGGATTCATTCAAATGACCATTTGGGCCAAAGGAAAACATCGCAGTTACCTAAAGGAGTTCAAAGACTACCCTCCCCTGCGCTCACCCATAGTTCCTTTTATCCTGTGACCTCTGACCTCTCCCTTGTAAACTCTTTAACCCAATGAACAGCCTAGGTTCCCTCTAATACTGTATTTTACCCATGACCTGCTACTTGTATGCACTGACATCTGAACTACTGCACTGGCCTTCATCCTGCAGCCCTGTTGGTCCGTACATAGAATAAACATCTCTTATTAAGCTTGTGACCCTAACATTATTATATGTATAACAGGTAACAATGTGCATGGCTGCGTCATAATAAAAAAGGGGCATTGTGGCTTCATAGTCTTAAACGTATACTGAGGTCTTATATGTCAGTGTTACAAATATCACGCTGTGGAGAGTCAGTGCTCGTAACAGGTACTCTGCCTTCTGTGTCTGCTTGTTAGGGGCAGCAGTCTGAACTGCTGGAAATTCTGCGTGAGCTTTGACCAAACCTTCCAAAAACAGCCAATCCTTACCCACGTTAATAAAACGTCACAACGGTAGTGGGTCTGCTCATTTGATGGTGGGTCCTCCCCAAACGACGACATTGTCCTTTGGTCAAGTATGTGTATACAGGGCCGGACTGGGAATGAAAAGCAGCCCTGGAAACATTTGGAGACCAGCCCCATATAGTTTATCTCGCAGTCGAGCTCTTGAACCCACACGCCCCCCCTTATACATACCCAAGTCACACTATTCCCATACAAATAACTATAAAACATTCTTTTTATCACATTATTTGTATTAAAATGCCAGAAAGCAAAAGTGTTAAAAGGCCCTAATAAATTAAATACATTACACATAATGGGATCAAAACATTTGCTACCGCAACCATTTTAGTTGAAAAAGTTCCATTTTATTCTTCATCTTAACACCACAACTGTTCTAGGGCTGCATCATCCTCATCCCAGATACATAATTTTTTTTTTTTTTTAAATGCACGCAGTTTATGGTGCAAAGTGGTCTGCCAGTATGTTTATGTAAAAGGTTCTCTCTTAAGGTGGAAGGACTGTGAAACCAACGGAATAATGGGTTTCACTCTGAAGATCCCAACACCAAGTTTCTGTGATTAATCCTCTGTGATAAGATATGCAGATTGAAATAAGAGTAAATAACACAAAACCTTTACTTTTCCTCACTGATTTTTGGGACTAGAAAGTTTTGTCCTCTGAAGTGACTACAAATTCCAGAGGGCGTTTTTCTTTGGATAACATTAAATCAATGTATTACTACAGTAAGTACAGTGCACACACCAACACCCAGACACACGCACCAGGACAGGCTCTACCACACCGACACCCAAATACACACCAGGACAAGCTCTGTCACACAGACACATAAATACACACACACCCCAGGACAGGCTCTGCCACATACTGTATTTGCTTGATTATAAGATGACTATCATGCCTGAATATAAGATGACCCTATAGGGAAAAAGTTTTACTAGTAAATATGAAAAAATAGTTTACATGAATTAATATTTAATAAAAGCTATGATTGAGAAAACTGTTCTTTGGTTTTTATTTGCCAACCTGCCCCCCCTGTTATACACCTCTGCCCCAGGCTTGCCACTCTGCCCCCAGAAATTCTCCTGCAGGGTTAAAAGGCATTTCTAGAGGCAGAGTGGCATAAAGGGGGTTAAAAGGCATATCATGGGGCACTCTGCCTCCAGAAAAGCCTTATGCCCCCCATATAACACTCCCCCTGACTTACCACTGCTTCTGACTGCCTGGTGTCTGGTGGGGGCAGCGGGTGGAGGCGTTCATGAAATTAAAGTGGCCGGCGTGCATGCACCGGGCCGCCCAATGGCCACGCCTCAGCTTCGTCCCTTTTAAGACGTGGGACGAAGTGCTGAGGCACGGCCATTGAGCGGCGCGGTGCATGCACGCTGGCCCCTTTAATTTCATTAGGCATTCACAATCTCAGTTGCTCCACCAACTGCTCTAGAAAGCATATCTTTTACAGAAGGGATAAAAAGCCACTGTGGTTGCCATTTTTTTTCCCTTCATTTGTTCATATCTGCGTGAATCGCCATGAGATATGTAGTCCCATAGAGCCTTATGTTCTTCTACAGAGTGCACTCGATGCAGGCAGTTAGGTGAAGGAGGTAAAACACAATTCACCTGCAAACTCTCCCTTTAGTGAATAAAACCTAGATCTCTACTAATGAGAATTGAGTGGCATGCAACTCAGATCTTACTAACGTGCATAGAGTAAAACGCACAATGGACAAAGCCAGGTTATGAAACAGCCCTGTGAAAAAAATAAAACAAAAATACGCTCCTAAAACACAGAATTTATACATTTTATTAACTTGAATTAAGAAGTATTTCAGTTTAAGCATGTTTTATTTTGACATTAACATATCCGTTTTTAGAGAGTACTTTGATTTATTTAATACTGACAAGCTTTCCATTTGAGTGATCCCCAAAAAATTGTGTACTTGATCATTTTCATGTGCAGGTGAAGCGGTATTACGTAGAATTCTCAAAACACCCTACACTTGACGTTTTTAATAGAAACGAGCCAAGAAACCGGGGTACATTAAAAAAGTATTGCTCCCCATATGTGACATAACCACAGCATCTCTATAGCTTGGCTTGGGCAGCACTCTTATTAAAAATCCAAAATATTATTGAACCAAGAACTCTTTTTAAGACCTCTTACTCTCCTTGCTTAACGTCAAGACCTTCTTCCCACTTACCAGCTGCCCTTGGAGCCTTATATATATATATATATATATATATATATATATAACACTTTATCGTAATATAAAACTATAGTTAGAACATCACTGAAGGAACACTTTTGGTCCACAGAGAAGACCAAGCAAGAGTGTGAGAATAACAGGTTATATAGAACCACCTTCTTCCTCTACTAAAAGGCTTATAATCATCTTAAAAGTAAAGGTACATTAACGTTCCTTTGTTGGTTTTTTCCCCATTTCCCACCCTGGGAAATGTAAAAATAACACCATTGTATGCAGATCCAGCCTGCACTCCAAGGATATTTTTGTTACTTTAGGTTGTGGCGGAACCGAATTCATTTAGGACATTACCAAAACCAACGAAAAGCAATAGTGACCCAGAGAAGAATATTGAGCACAAATCTTTTTTTTGGGGGGAGACCTCTGCGGTACAAACGCTGTTCCAGAGGCAACGCGATACTGTGCTTCCTAAAATTATTCATGGGATAATTCATAGGCGTTGGTCTGCAATGAAACGGATAAAAGTTAGACATGATGTTGAGCTCTGTTTAGCCATTGTTTAAAGGAGGAAAGACAGGGCAAATGATAAACCGCTTACTGATCTAGCGCTCAGTGGAATGGTGTTCTTGGATGTTGCATCCAAGCTCGATCTCTTCGTGTGGATCCTGTGGAATATTTTGCGGTATTCATTCCTTACCTATACATGCGGAAAAAACCAGATGTAACAGAAATACCTGATATATATAAAAAGTGTTATGTAAAACAAGTGCGTCATTAAGAAAAAAACAATCTATTATTATTCTCAGCAGTGGTGACTTACCCTAAGTCGGGGCAGTGCCGTCAGCTGCCTCCTCCGCTCTCCTAACCTTGGTGGTGAGAATGAGCTACAGAGGCCGTGTCAACACGACAAAGTTCTCCATAGTGGTAATAGTTGTGGGGATCGGTCTGATTATTGACTCCCTGTTAGGGAGCAGACCTAAGCCAGAATCCACTTCCTATACTGTTTATCATACAAACATTTGATGGCAGATAACAATTTGGCCAATCTAGAATCGGTTGATGAATGCAATGTCTACAGCGTGTCTACTTACGCTCTTACCTGTTGGTTGAGCAGACAGTGAACAAGTAAAATGAAGGCTCCCTGGAGACTATTCAATCCGGTGAACACGTAGGACATTACTCTGGCACCCGGTCCAAACTGTAAGAAGCCGAAAATCCAGGTGCAACCCAATATGAAGATCTGAGCCAGGGCTTTGAATATTAACAGGCTGCGTGGAGACATAACATTTTATAATATAGTATAAATTCACAGAAAGATAGATAACTTCTGGTGATAGGAATGTTTGAGTCAGTGATTCATACCCCCAACAAATCACACAAGAGACGTGGAAGATGGGGCTGACAATGGAAGTGGGCAAACCAAACCAAAAAATCACCCTGCGGTGCTCAGCTTTAGATCGTCGCAAGGCGGTCACTTGGAAGCTCCACTAATTTGACAGCTCCCTGGGTCGTTTGGGTAGTTTGATGATCCCAGGTAGTTGGGGCTACTACCCAAAATAGGTCACAAAATATCACAAAATAGGTACTGCCCCATGAAGACTGGCACTATTGGAAGGTACGGCGATTTGTATGAAAATCTTAGGAGGTGTAAGCTGAAGCATGGTCAACCTTAAAATACGCTACCTGTGTTATTTTAGAAGAACAAGTAAAAGTAGCTGTGCATGAGACATTGTAGACCTCAGTCAACAACAAATACAGTAATACATGTAATTTTATGGTCAGTAATTCATTTAGCTAAAACACCTTATATTTTTTCGATATGTTTAAAACACAACAACCTAAATTTATTGTTAATAAGTATAATTGCCCCACCTTTACAGACACTATCTGAACCAATCAATCAAGTGTCAGAAACGTAACAATAGGCGAGTTTTAACTTAATGGGACATGAACTTAACTTTAAATATGAATCTAAGTTTGTTGTCCCCATAGTATAAAGGGAGTTGCTGTTGCATACACAGAATATTGCTTATTTAAATCTGTAAACATCATTACATTGGTGTATTTGGTAATGTAACATCCACCTTTTCAATAAACTCCCGTTAATTTCCTTTCCAATCCTTTTTCTGCACTGTCTTTGTCACGGGTCTGCTTCATTCTTGTTCCACAGTTTTCGCTGAACTTACCGTTTGTCTTTTAGCGTGGAGACATTTGTGTTCAGAGAAGCAAGTTTCACTTGGAGGAGACAAAGAGTGGCTATCAGGAGAGTGGTGTTTATCTAGAAAGAAAGAAAAATGGCGGAATGAGGGAGGTGAAATTGGGGGAGACAACCAACGAATGGATTAGAAATAACAACTGGGCAGAGTAAGAGTCAAGTAGAAATAGAGGAGGTCAGGAGAAGAAAGAGTGGGGAAGGAAATTGTGATGAAAAGGCAAAGAACCTGAATAGGCGTAGAAGGAACCACGCTGGAGAGGGCTGCAGACTATCAAGAAGGTGCAGAACGTACCACAATGAGGACCAAGACTGGGCCAAGGAAGCTCCAGATAACAATCGGTCCGAGCCAGCAACTGGGGGAAGAAGCAAAGATATAGAGCTTTCTTTCACTGTCACCGTCATATTTTCATTTCATCTTTTCATCCTTACTGCAGTTCACGACTTTTTTCTAATCTTATTTTCCTGATTCCTTATTTTGAAAGTTTAGTCTATCCTATATCCATCTTTGTCCTATTGATATAAAAATCAGCTTATTATATATTATTGTATACAGTTCATGCTGAAATTTGAGGAGCCTTTTTCCGGGATACCATTCATTCATTAATTAATGTCCCAGTGGAGATGCATTCTCCAACAATGGATACGGTATTAAAAATGTAGTCTCCCTCTTTGTGGATCTCCACTTTTTATAAAGTGGTAATAACACAATGATTACTTACTATCTCTCGGTTCCATATTCATGTGGGTAAATAACAGCAGATATAGTGACGATGATCACAGGGACCCCAAACCCAATAAGACAGACATATGGGAAATGATGGCGTTTTGCAGTCAGGTAATTCATAGCCCGCAGGTTCCGAACAGTCAGGAAGAGAAGAACACTCTCCAGAAACATCCAACAAAAGGCACACAGGAAGAAGAAGTGAAGACCCCCAGCAATGATGGAGCAGAGTAGCTAGAAAACAACGGCAGAGATGTATGAATAAATGTAATGATCACATTGGTGAACTCAAGCATCTTAATCCTAGTTTGTTACCTTATTCCTAGTTTGATGAGCACCCAGCAAGAAGAGAAGCTGTCCCAGAAAGAGACACCCGATCAGTGCCATCAGGACGGAGGTGTGAGCGCTTCTTATGCTACGGCACAGAAGAAATGTGAGAAAAGACACAGCCAGGCAGAAAATGGATATACTTAGACCAATGCGAGACAGAAGTGTCAGGCCGCCATCCTCCTGCGGACAAATAAGATAGAGAGGTTGGTTTATTTAGAATCTTCTAAAGAAATACTGTAAAAATTACTTTCTAACCTCCTTGGTAAGAAGAAATAACGCAGCAACTAACCATAAAAAAGATGTAAGGTTCAACCATGTGAGGGATAACTGTGGACAATCTTTCACTCAAAGCCAAAGCCAAACAAGTATAAGTCACCCCTTTCCTTCCTCCATACTAACAGACAAAGGGCCTTCATGATTGAGAAAGACAAATTGTCACTGAACCCCAAGTCTACTTGTGAGCAGTTTCAAGCACATAATCAAATTCACCTGGAAATCTTTAAGTGACGTTAATATGGCAAAACTGGAAACATGAGAGCAGGAGCAGAGCGTGTGCGTGCCGTTGGAGAATTGAGTCACACAACCACGACGAGACCATGCCTGCGATGCTGGATCCCAATAAACACACAGGGTGGTCTTGGAGTGGTCTACTGCCTGAAACGTAAAAGAGGATTATGGTATTCTGGTAGAACTCCACTCAAACAGATCCAGTGCTAGCTGGCTATTTAACAAGCTTATGAACCCCAATGATGTAAATATCTTACTTTTTAATGCAGCATCATTTTAGCCATTTGTATGTGTCTCAGCTCTGTTATTGTAGCCCAAGTTTTCAAACTAGCCCTCGGATTCCAAAACTTATGGTTATCCAAAAAAATTACCTAATGCTTGTTCTACAGGATGGGATTGAAACCTAGTACAGAAACCCTTTCCCCAAAACATGCATAAAGAAAAAGGAACATAGATCCCTATTCCAGTGAACTAGAACTAATATATAGATTTCAACAGTGGGTGCTCAGAATCACAATGCACTGCGTTGTTCAGTATATGCGTAAATATACTTAATATGAAATTCGGGCAAACATGAAAACAAACACGAAGGGTGCGTTTTCGTCGTTCAGCCCGAATACTGAAGAAACAAACATGGCGGCAGCAAAACGTACACGAAGGCGAAGACACACAACACGTTAATATATCCGACTAATCTCCCTGGTCCATTCCCCATCTACCCTACCTTATCTACACAGCACTGCAGGGGTTAACGGGAGGGGAAATCCGTAGTTTCCTGCGAGGAGTTAAAGGTCCGTGCGAGCGACTCTACTGGTAGCTGCACTTCATTGGTTGATGGCAGAGGAGGCCCCTGCCTGCAACCAATTGAGTTGCTCGTACAGACCTTCAAAATCCTGGCGTCACAGCTGCTGCGTACTACGTTAACCCCCCCCTATTAACAAGAATATTCCCCAAATCCAACACAGGAACGGGCGAATATTCGTGGAATACGAAGATTTTTTTTTCTCACAAACATGAACGCGAAGAGTTGGCCGGCGCCCAAGCCTAATATGAATTATAAGGCTGTCCAGACAGGTTGGCATCCCCCACACACGCACACACACACACTTCTGTAGATGCACCTGTAGGTGTTTAAGGTAGAAAGACACCGGAGGATCAAGATTTTCCTTTTCTTGGACTGTGATTGATCCAGTTACAACCTGTGAGTTGATCACCGAAGAAGGAAGCCACTGAGGGGACACCGAATCGCTTAGAATAACCTGGTTTAAGCTTGTTTGCAAGTCTGTATACGTTACGAAGAAAGCACCGTCTGTTGGAGGAGAGAGAGAGATGTCTTTGTGGTAAAACCAAGGTTTATTACACAGAGGTCATCCCGTTGGGTTTATACATTAGCCCAAGTGTTTCATTTGATGTTCTACCCTGCTTTATACATTTTCCAACCTGAAGCATGCATGCATTATTGACCCAGTGAATGATTAGGTCACTTGGTGTGGCCGGAGGTTACCCTGCTACTGCATGACTTTGGCATAACTACCATTACGCTTACCATTATCGCCAGGCACTAGGCCACAGGGCACCAACATACTATTTCTCCTCAATTCCAGAGTGAGGAAACTGGAATTACTGTCACAGCTTTCCCGAGCAACCTTCATGACAGCTTCTAGGGAAGACAAGAAAGAACATACTCATGATAAGATGACTGAAGTGCAGGCCTAGCGTTGGGCAAGCTCAAGCAAAGCACAGAAACGAGTATATGTGTGCCTCCGGCATATAAAGGATTAAGAATAATAGGCGAAGTTGACCAGTTGTCATACAGAATTAAGTTCTTATCACGCTACTATAAGTCCTCACCAAGTTCAGATGTATTGATCCTCAAGTTACTGGGTTCCTTAGTGAAAATTGTCAGGATCGCTGTCTCCACAGACTCCAGAAGAAAATTGACAATCGTCCGCTGGTCGGATGTATTGTAATTGGTCAAACTTTGATCTAAAAGTTGGAAGATTTCTTTGGTAACATTCTATGTCAAGAAAGAAGGAACAGGGACATCAAAGACCAAATATAAACAAAATAGGATATAAAGTACAGAGAGAATGCTGCAATACTTATCTACGTTATTATAAGTCTAAACAAAACAGTAATACGCAATAGGATGGTGTTCTATGTGCTGTGTTTTAATACATTTAGTGGAGGATGCTATGGTGCTTATCCTACATTATATTAACAGGAAGGATACAAAATAAAAAAAAGACACAAAATAAGCAGTTAAAACCAACAGAAGATGGCCAGGGAAAAATACAGACACAGCGACATATTCTCGGTCCTAGATAGAAATGGCCGAGAACACGTGAGGTACTGGGAGTATGAGTTTTTAAATGGATTTCCGAGTGTAATATTAAGGTGCAGTTCTAGCGAGTCTTCTTCTACACGACTTCTGTCAAGCTGCACAAAGGCCTGACGGCTTTTGAGTGAGCTTAAGGTGTAAGAAGATGGATGCCGTGGAGCCGGCTGTGAGGGCGATGACATTATGAGAGCATGGAAGTACAATGATTTCATGTTTCTTTGTTCTCTCACCTCCACAGAGTGCAGCGTTTCATTTCCCTCGCACGCAGTTCTTTGAATATGAATGTTTCTTTCCAGTATGGCACATAAGTCATTCTGACATTAAGGGAGAAAAAATAATGTTTACAAAGCAACCAGATGTCCTCAAGAAAGCATCTTAGATTCTAAGTCTATTAAATAGATAACTTTTTAAAAAAACAAAGTGGGTAGTGGTTTGGTTAAAAGCAGGGCTGGGGATCAGGGCTTAACCATAACTATTTGTGTCAGGACACAGACTTTTTTATAGTTATTTAAGTAATTTAGTAGGGTATTTAGAAGCCACCTGGACTGAGATGGGGGACTGCTGGACTAGTTCTGTCTCTGTGTTTGTGTTGTGTATAAATGTGTTCTCTTGTATGAATGAGTGCTTATTCGATGGCAAATTAAAGTGCTTTCACTCAAACTTTCTTGAGGGCGAGTGTCGCAAGGGCGGCTTACAGCACCTGCTGAATCATGATAATGCTGACTTGGGGACATAAATGAAGCTACAGAATAAAAATGGTGGCTTTATTGGGCTACAAGGGGGTTGGTTGTGCATTAGGGGAAATCAGGCTATAGTCTTATGCAGTCATGTATAACATCAACTTAAAGTATGAAAAACTAGTGAAAAAAATATATATACGAGGGATGTTCAAAAAGTTTCTGCACATTTTTTAACTCTATTGCAAAACAAATTGCATTACTTTTCTACATACTCACCTTCCTTTACGATGCAATATTCACAACAGCGTACCAACTTTTTCCCAGAAGACGGTCAACATCAACTTTCCTGCCGACTGTTGCGTCTTGAGTTTCTTTGCTACAGGAGATGATGGAGGCTTCCACTGCATACTGTGCTGCTTGCTTTCGGGCTCGTAATGGTGAACCTACATTTCATCACCAGTGACTCAAGCAAAGCACAGAAACAAGTATATTTGTGCCTCTGGCATATAAAGGATTATAGGGTGCAGAAAATCACCTTCTTCACGATAACGGGCCATGTGTCGGGAAGAAACGTCTAAGCGCTTGCTCATGCTCCTCTGTCAGCTGCTTAGGCACCCACCGGGCACCCACTTTACTGAACGTAAGGCTGCCATTAATCAGGGCACAGGCAGATCCAACACTCACACTCAGCTTTCCTGCAACCTCTTCAACTGTTATTCTTCTGTTTTCGCAAATCAGTTCCAGGGTTCTTTCTTCATTCCTCGTGGTCGTGGCTGTAGCTGGACGTCTGGAGCGCTCTGCATCCCTCACACCAGTACGGCCATTTTTGAACTTTTCAATCCACTCATAGAGGATTCTACAAGAGAGACCAGTATGGGGATAAAGGTCTCTCTTGTAGAGTCCTCTATGAGTGGATTGAAAAGTTCAAAAATGGCCGTACTGGTGTGAGGGATGCAGAGCGCTCCAGACGTCCAGCTACAGCCACGACCACGAGGAATGAAGAAAGAACCCTGGAACTGATTCGGCACACCTTCTGCCCTCAAAAAGCGTATGACAGACGATGTTCCTCTTGGGTGCAATTTATACGTTCCGCAGCCATCTTCACCCCAGGGTGAAAAATCTTATACTAAACTCCAAGGGCAGCCGGCTTGCCAGACAGTACTAGTGACATGACACGTTAGGACACGGCCAATTTCTACTCCTCCCGCCTTCACCGTTTCCATAAAAAATATAAAAGTGCAGAAACTTTTCGAACGTCTCTCGTCTATATATATAACAATATATATGTTATGCAACCCGAAAAAGTATTCCTCCAATACTTAAAACCAATATCTTATCCGAATAGGGTGCATATACCTGTGGAGATGAACTATACCATACAAATAGTGTGATATAGTATTACAAAATGAGCAATATTCCACAATGAAAGGTGTTGCCACATTGAATGTATGTGCAAAAGCGCTTGATATTTGAACCACCAAAGTTCATCAGCTGGTAATCCAACATCCAAAATATAGAAGCAGAAATCGCTTTAGGCGTTTCGCTGGGGGCTGCCCAGGTTCTTCAGGAGGTATTAAAATCTCTATTGCCTTTGCCCACTGTTTCAAAACTTCATTATTGGATGAATAAGTCCAAATTCATGGAGAACTTTCAAATAGCAAGAGCTTTTGCACATACTGTATATTCAATATACACATTTTATTAGCGTATAGGATGTTTCTATACATGTTGATGAGAGTTGTAGTCAGCAAACATTCTGAGCTCCTAGAAAACAGAGAGGTTATGCATTTGGGTCATCGGGAAGAATATCTCCCAGATGAGGTACAAATACCTCCACCAACCTCATCAGATAAGAAGAACAACATGGTACATACCTGTCTGTCTTTTCTACACTCCTCTAGTCTTTTTATCTCCTGTGAAAGAGCTGACTCGCAGTTAAACTCCGGGTCAATAGATTTAATCTCTGAGAACAAAGAGAGGAGAGAAATGAACACATTGATGGTGAAACATTGTGATCAACCTGTGTCACAGTTACAACTCCATATTCTAATGGGGGCCCTATAGAACCAAGGGGCCCTGTGCAGCTACCTACTGATACGGTAGTAGAACTGAACCTAGCTTTGTAGATTTGGAGTTTAGTTGTTCGCCCTATTAAATCTTGACTGTAACAACAATTGTAACTTTCACCCAACATAGAACTCCTGTAAAATCAGCTCCATTGCCATGTTTATACCTGAGAAGGCTGATCTCTCCCACTACTTCCTTACTCTTCATCTCCAGCACCTTATAAGAGGTGGGAAGGAGGCATTAAGGAAACAAAGCTTGCCATGCGAAGAGATTAGGCGGTGTGACCAGATAATTGGATGGATCCCAGTAGTCATTTTTTTCTGTAAACTTCCCTCTGATTGGTTGTCATGAGCAAGTTCATTGGAGCCTATCTTGGAAAGTGCTCCTTCCCTTGACAGACAAGCTAGCTACAGCCTGATCGATCCCTAGATACCTTCTCCCATTGGTCATCCTGTGACCCAGCCCCCTGGTTACCATTGAGATGAATCTTTATGGCCAATAGTAACAAAGTATTGTTTATACAATCAAATCCTTTCCTCGATAGACTTTCAGCATGTCAGGTAACTAAGAGTGAGTCATTCTATTGCTTACCAGAAAGCAGTATGATAAAGAGTCAGGGTGTCTGGTGGATCGGACTAAACTAACTTAGCTAGAACACATACAAATGCATAATACCATACTTTGTATTATACACAAACAAGTACAATACTTTAGAAAAACAAATTTTATCCAATATCAGTAATACATTTTTTTGGTGAGCGTGCCCCTTAATTTCCTAGGGGTTTTTATTGGTGTTTTGGGCATTACATTTGAATAAGTTTGTGATAAAGATTGTTTTAAGGAGTTTAACTGCTTCAATTCTGCTATCCCAAATAACCACACCTCTACATCTTATGTAAATATGTAAAAGACAGGTGTACATATATTTAACAAAAATATACTTTAAATACTTTATCTGCCCGCGACCAATAGACTCGCAGATACAGACCTTTAACTTCTGACACCGAAACTTGGCCTGGGGGGTTTCAGGAGTTGATCACCAGGCCAAGTTTCGGCGTCAGGAGTTAAAAGTCCGTACAAACGACTCTACTGGTCGCCGGCAGGGAACTCCTCTGGCATCAACCCAAAATCTGCATGGAAAAGTAGGTTTGAGGTCAGTCGTCTTATTACCCCTCGCTAGCTCTCCCGTGATTAGTTTGTAACAAGTAGTTTTAGCAGCCGCATTAAAACAATTCATGAAAACATAATAACAATTGCACAGAAGCATAAATATATCAAATTATCTACGTTCAGATGCCATTCATGTGATACGCCTAAAGACCTCTTACCTTTACCTTTACATAAAGTCCTATTGTTGTCTTTTTCTGTATAAATCTCATATCCTGAAGGGCAAGTACAGAAAAAGTTCCCTGGCACATTTATGCAAATGGCAGGAGGAGTGCAGGGAGAATTGGAGAGAGAACATTCATCTATATCTGTGACAAAATGAAACAGTAAAAGCCCCTCGTCATTAGAGAAAGACTGGCATGTCATACATTGTTTTAATTACAAATATTGTAGACAAGTACCCATTGGTGGGCCATGGGATCGACAGGAACAGGAAGGGGTAAGGAATACACACAAAAAGGCGGAATAAGGTAGGCAGGAAGTAGTTATTCGGTATAGAAAGGGTAAACGCAGCATTTCATGTATACCAGAAAATCAAACTGGCCAGACCCATTATAAAATTGTTGTGTCATCGAGGGCATCCAAGTACGGTATCTGTTTGTGGTACCACAGAAATAAAAGGAACGTAGCCTAACATCATTAGAGTTGACGGATCAGGGGAGAGGATGTCAGTGGAAGCGCTACAACTTTGGATGCGAGAGCCGTATCACACAGAGTAAAGGCACATATATATATTTTCCATGTGTGCCTAGAGTAGTTAATACTGGCGATATTGTGTCTACAAACTTAAAGCTTTAAGCTTTGTGCTTTATTACATGGGTACATGGGTATATGCGCCCTGTGCACCTGACTCAGTATCCCTCTGCTTAGGAAACCGATCTGTTCTTTTAATAGCTCTGCTTTTCCACTCTGAACAACGTCATTACTGCTCGATCCTCTGCTCCCTGGATTTCACTCACAGACGCATACGCTAACGCCATACGCTAACACACACTCACTCAATTTAACTATACCTTAATACTGTACACTAACACACATTCAGTCTTACACCATGCTCAAATACAAACTCAGTTTGTACCATCGCCACCACATACATATTCTAACACTGTACACAGACAAACACACTAACACCTTGCACTGACGCATACACAGACTTACTGTAACACCACACATTTGCTCACACCCTGACACATCTTTCTTATTTTCAGAGCAGCAGCTGCAGCACTTCTACCTTGTACTTAGGTGATCAGGCTGCTGATCTACTTCTCCAGCGGGTGCTGCTTCCACTTGCTCGATACACCCAGCAGCACTTGGAGCATAAGAATTTAACATGCAAAGGGCCGGACAGGCCTAACGGAAAACCGGCAGCTTACCGCTGTCGAGCTCGCACATTGTGTGAAGAAACTCTATTTTTCTTGCTTCCCCTAGGCGGGAAAATATATTTTCCCCACGCATTGTGCAGGTGCCACAGCGATAAGCTGCAGGCCTGTGTTAGGCAGCTGTCAGGTCACATAGACATCGGCCTGGATCAGAGAAGTCTACAGGCGAGGGTCGTGAGGGAGGATGAATAGGTGAATGAATGAGTGAGTGAGTAAATGTAGAAGTGTTTAGGGGCAGAAATGTGCCCTGTTATTATTATTATTATTTATAGTTTTATATAACACCATCAAATTCCGTAGCGCTGTACAATGGGTAGACCGGACATAACAAGTAGTATGCAACATAACAAATTGACTAACAGAACAACAGGGGAGGAGGGCCCTGCTCAAGCAAGCTTACAATCTAGAGAAGGGGCAGAGGTGGCACAGGCACACTGTTTAAGTGGGCATATGTGGCACAGACAGGCTGTTTAAGCAACAGAAGTGGCACAGGAAGGCTGTTTAAAAGGCTGAGGCAGCACAGGCGGGCTGCTTAAGGGGCCAAGGTGGCAAAGGCAGGCTGTTTCAGGGGCAGAGGTGGCACAGGTGGGCTGTTAGGGGGGTAGAGGTGGCACAGACAGGCCCCTTAGGGGGCAGAGATAGCACAGGCATGCTGTTCCGGGGGCAGAGATGGCACAGACAGGCTGGATAAGCAACAGGCACATGCAGGCTGTTTAATAGGCAGAGGTGGTACCGACAGGCTGCTTAAAGGACAGAGGTCACACAGGCAGGCTGTTAAAGGGCAAAGTTGGCACAGGCAGGCTGTTTCAGGGGCAGAGGTTACAGAGGTTGTTTTGAGAGCAGAGGTGGCACAGGCAGGCTGTTTAGGTGACTTGAGATGACACAGACAGGCTGTTTCAGGGGCAGAGGTGGCACAGGCAGATTATTTAGGTGACAGAGATGACACAGGCAGGCTGGTTCAGGGGCAGAGGTGGCAAAAGCGGGTTATTTCAAGAGCAGAGGTGGCATGGGCAGTCTGTTTAGGGGTCAGAGATAGCATGTGCAGGCTGGTTAGGGGGCAGAGATGGTCAGGGATGATATGGCAAGTTGGGGGCAATAACAAGCTGCTTTGGGGCAAAGATGGCACATACTTGTTTGGGTGCAAGGGTGGCATGGACAAGCTGTTTGAGGACCAATGTGACAGGGTGGGACAGGTTGCTTGTAAAGTTGGGGTGCACTGGGCCCTGTGGTTTCTAGTTATGCCCTTGTTATGGCGTGTGGGTGCATGAGCTCGACCACGTAATATAATATATGGGACTGGTGTCAAAATATTTCCAGGGCTGCTTTTTATTCCCAGTCCAGCCTTGAATGTGCGGCTGTGCATAGCCAGCAGACATCCACTCTTATGTCATCAAGTAGTCGCTGGCATTATAGTACCAGGGCAGCCCTGCCATTCCCAGTCCAGTCCTGCACAGAAAATCATATTCCTTGACCAGGGCCGGCCCAAGACATAATGCCGCCCCCTGCCAATGCCAGGGGTCATTATCTAACCTTCCTCTCCCTCCCTCCCTCCCTCCCTATTATCTACCTATCCCCCCTTTGTACTTCACTTACCTTTCAGCAGTCCTGCGGCGAGTCTCCCTGCTGTGCCACGGTGTGCGCTGCTTCACTGCTGAGCGCCGGAAATGACGTCATATTCCGGTACTCAGCATTACAAGCCGGCACCGAGACCGAAGGCTTACAGAGGAGAGGGGCGCCGAGCGGGTACTCGGCGCCCCTCTCCTCCGCTTAAAAAAAAAAGGTGCTTGGGGCGGCAAAGTGGGGCGCCTCTTTAAAAGTGCCACCTGGGGCAATTGCCGCACTCTGCTCCATGGTAGGGCCAGCCCTGTACTTGACCATGCTGAGTCTTCCTGACATAGCACTAACATCTACAAAATCCCACTGATTTGATTTTGGTATAGTATATATATATATCTTATGTGCTTACTCCTTGTTTATTTTAATACTTTTCTGTATTTACTGTTTATGTCTTGTTTCTATTTTTGGTTTACATTTACATTAATCAGTTTGTGCCCTACTTTTGAATTCCTAGATTTCAGTTAAAGCTGATTTACCATGGTACCATGTTTCTAATTTTGTAATTTTGGCTAAACTGGGTTATTTTATGATTTGAGTAGTCCAACAGGTTACTGAAGCCCTCTTAGGTATTTGTCAAACCATTAACAAAATCTGGTAAGGCCAGCAAATAATTTTTGGGGTTTTGGGACTAACTGGTATGTGCTATGTGTAGTTGCTCTGTGCCCTGTAGACCAAGTTACCAATAAACCTGAGGGTTGGTTTCTATTAACTTTTTAAGGCATACACATAGATATCAGGGGGGTACCAGCTACACCCTGATCAGCGATAATAGCATTGCAATCAATTCATGGAAACATAACAATAAAAACAATACACAAAGACATAGCAATAAATATCTACAGATGTGTTTCCTTGTTGGCATTCATGTGTTAATCTAGTTTGGTAAGAAGTAAGTGAACCCTTTGGAATCACCACCATTTATAAATGTCATAGCATATATAAATTTGTCTTAATACATGCTATAATCTTCACAAGGTACATAATTCAAACATTCACAGTGTAGGATAAAACGTATGTGAACCCCTAGGCTAATCACTTCAACAAAAGCTAATTGGAGTCAGGAGTTCAATCAATGAAACAGAATTGGAGGTGTGTTTTAGACCTTCTTTGATCTAAAAATATTTGGTGTTTGCTATTCACAAGAACCATCTGCTTATGTGAACCATGCCTCACAAAAAAGAAATATCAGAAAATCTACAATCACGATCGGAGCCGGCCTTAGGTGTTCTGGCGCCCTGTGTGAACTACTCCTCTGGTGCCCCCCTTCACTACCCCCCTCTGCCCCTTCAAACTACCCCCCTGTCCCTTCAAACTACCTCCCCTCTGCCCTTAAAACTACCCCCCCTCTGCCCTTCAAACTACCCCCCTCTGCCCCTTCAAACTATCCCCCCCCTGCCCCTTCAAACTACCCCCCCTCTGCCCCTTCAAACTGCCCCCCCTGCCCCTTCAAACTATACCACCCCCATCTCCCTACTTCTCCTTATCCTAAATTACCTTGAGGAGTCCTGCTGGCATTTCATGTTGAGCGCCGGAATAGTCCGGCGCTCAACATGAGATGCCGGCACCGCGATGGAGTCACGGAGAGTAAACGGCGCAGAGCGGTTGCTGAGAACTTCACGAGCAACCTCTTGACACCCCTGCCCGGGACATAAATTAAAACATTGGGGTTTTTTTTGCTTGTTTTAACTTTATTTAACAACCTCCATGTTAAATAAAGTTAAAAAAAACTTTATTTAACATGGAGGATGTTAAATAAAGTTAAAAAAACAACAACAAATAAACCCGATGTTTTAATTTAGGTGCAGAGGGGGCGTCAGCGGACCCCACAGCTGCGCCCCCTGGAGTGTGGCACCCTGTGCAGTCGCACAGGTCACACACCCCAGAGGCCGGCCCTGATCACGATTTATTGATTCGCATAAAGTTAATCTACTACAGAATGGCTTAAAAAGGAAATCCGCATTTTGGAGTGGCCCAGTTAGACCTCAGACCTTAACCTGTTAGAGATCAGGTCAGATCAGATCATATATTGATACAATTAATTTACAATGAATGCAGGTAATTCCAAAGGGTTCACTAACTTTTTGTTGCCACTGTAACTGTATTTGCTGAAAGATATAGGTCAGACACCAAAAGATCTCTTACCTTTACATAAAGACATATTTTTATCTTTCTCTTGATTAAAGTCATACCCTTCAGGGCACGTACAGGAAAAGTCACCCTGGTTATTGATGCAAATTCCAGAAGAAGTGCAGGGAGAACTATAAACAGAGCATTCGTCTATATCTGTAATAAATTGAAACAGTCACACATTTGGTAACTGTTTGCGGAGAAAGACTATCATCCCATACATTATTATATACAAATTAGGTAGGTAAGTACTTATTAGTCTACAATGGGATACAAAAGGGCACTTTATGAATAGGAAGGGGTATGGTCAGTGGTGTAATTACAGGGGGTTGCAAGGGTCACAACTGGTACGGTGCCCATCTCTCCAGGGGGCCTGAGAGACCCCTGTGACCACTTATTCCTGTCTCCTTATACAGGTTCAAAATAGACAGGTCTGGCAGTGAGTTTTTGTTTTGCAGCATGGAAATCCTTAGTAAATGAAAGTGGAATGTTGGTGGAATGCTGTGGACGAAAACCGCATTGTAGACGGTCAAGGTGAGAGTTTGTGGAGAGAAAATTAGTTGATTATAAGTTAAACGAGAGAAGGGAAACTCGGCGGTTGTTTGATGGGAATGTTTTTAGGATGGGCAAGAAGATGACATGTTTAACTGAGGATGGAAATAAACCTGAGGAAAGAGAGAGATTAATTCTACTGGTTAGGGATGCTGTATGGACACCAGAATCAGATGGTAGGAGATGTGAGGATATAGGGTCGATGAGGTGAGGGCGGATGATGAGGTGGGAGGACGAGAGGACCTCAGAAACTTCAGTAGAGGCAACTGCACTGAAGCAGTTAAGGGTGGTGAGGAAGCAGGTCGAGATACCACATGATTAACACCATGGGGGAGGATGCTATCCTTGATATTATTAATTTTGCTTGTAAACCCTTAAGGACCAATGACGTGCCAGGCACATCACGCAAAAACAGTCAGTTAATGACAATGACATACCTGTCACGTCATAGCATTGAACAAGCTTCGAAAGTGATCTAAGTTGGCTTTCTTTGCTTAAGCGGTGTTGCTGTAATGCCTCAATGACAGGGCATTCGGCAAAACCAAGATCGCCATCAATGCCCATCATACACTGTATGGCGCAGACTCCTAATTTAAAAGAGCGTAGGAGGCAATGAACAATCGTTTTCTTACGATGGTGTTGGTGAAATGCCTCAATAGCAAAGCATTCAGTGACACCAGAAACCCGCCCCGGGGCACACTGTGACCGCTCAAACATGCAAGTCAATGGAGCTCAGCTTTCTAATCACAATGTGATTAGTAAAATATAAAATAAAACAAATGAAAAAAATAATTGTGGTAACATTTAAGAATAACTATGCAGTGATAATCATCATCAGTGGAACCATCCAGTTCCAACAAAATGTAAAAAAAAATGAAAATATAAAAATATAAAAAATAAAGTTTATTTTTATGAACAAGTACTAAAATTAGCACAAAATCTTTGACATGGAAAAAGTTAAAATAAGAAAAAGAAATAAGGGGTGGCCCGGGAATAAAGTCAAACAGTGCAGCAGGGGTTAAACAACAGTACACCTAATGTTGTATAAAAGACACAAAGAAAAACAGGATAAACCTCGCGCAAGGGTAACCAACAAACCTGTGAAACACCAGTGTGCTAATAAAAAAGTGTGAACTTACTTGGGTATAAAAATATACAGTATACCCTAAGGCAGATCCAAAAAATAATAGAAAAAATATATGCAAAACAAAATATAAGACAATAGTGCAGTGGGTACTAATCAGTAGTACATAAAAAAGTGAGATAAGATTGTACTCACAAAATCAGCTCCATGTGAAAGCGTGGAGCAGCGCAACGAGTATCGAGAATCCAAAGACGTGGGCTTCAGTGGTATCAAAAAGGCTTTAATAATAGCCGATAATAAAAACAAACAAAAAACGACAGTCCACGGATCCAAGATGCAAGCTGTTGGTGGAAGCGGAGAAGGCATCTGACGAGAAAGCGCGCTACAGTCTTGATCGCCGTAGAGTAGTAGAAAATGGTCCGTCTGCAGCAATAGAGTCAACTACGAAAGCTGGAACGTGCCAAAATACCAACACGTTTCGTTACAGTACGGACTTCATCAGGGTAATGGTCCAATACTTATGAAGGCGTACTTATATACCAATTAAAGGTATATAAAAAAGAGAAGTATAATAATAAACAAATGAATAATAATAAAGGAATATAAAATGTAAAATCAGTACTGATGACACAATGTCAATAATATCAATAGATAAAAAATGAATAATAAAAAATAAAAATAGTAATTGCAAATAAATATAATTAACCCCTTCCGGACATAGCTTTGTCCATAATGGGTTTAAGGAGAACCCATTGTCCTTCAGGCATTAAATGATACACAATGTAAAAATACTAGAATTTCAAATACCCAAGGTGTGTTTACTTAAAAAATGTATGGTTTGATGATGTAAATTGAATTGGCCGGGTTCAAAGATGTCCCAAATAGGGTATAGGTGCAGCCTGGCCAGATGTCAAAAGGAGAAGGGAAAAAAGCATACTTTCAAACTTGGCCTTTTAGCCCCCATATAACCAGCTTCATAGCTTTTGTAGACGGGTAAAATATTTTTCAAATAAACACCACTAAATGGGAGAATGGTAAAATTACGCTAAACACCACAAGAGTGTTAAACTCAGTCATGAAGGGTTTCAAATAGGTGACAAGTATTTGGACTCATGGTGAGTGGGGGAGGTGGTCCATTGTGAGAGACCAAGAGAGGAGGAGAAAGACAGTGGTTGTGCGTTTATTTGTGTTTTTGGTGTTACATTTTAATAAGAATTTGTGATAAAGATCATTTTGATGCGTTAACTGCTTCAATCTTGTTATCCCAAATAACCACACTGTCATATTACACAATCTTCATCAGAAGTAAGCATGTAAAGACATGGTTAAACATATACTTTCTTCCTAAAGTAGGAAGGTCACAAGTACACAATATGTAGGACATAGAGAGAAAATTGACGAGAAGTGGGAAGGAAATCGCTAAAGTGGAAGGAGCTCAGGTGCGAGTGTATTGGGCATCTCGGGTGTGACTCTAAAAATGCAAAGGTAAATTGCGGCACAAATGTATGGTTTTAAAAATCCTTGGCTAATGGGTCATGGGGACATTGTGAGAAAATCTCATAACTTCCACAACTCTTCTTCTGAATACAAAAGTTGATCTCCAATACAGTTCATCCCGTGCCACCAGAAGAAATTTTTCAGGTAGATGCAAACATGAAGTATATATATGGAGTAGTTACAACTAGGTAGCACGAGTGAGCTTCTCATAAGTATTACCTACCTCCTCATCATAATGCGAAGGACAGCTTTGCCTTGGTTCTAATCCTTTAGCTCTTAATTTTTAAAATGCCAGGTTCCACTCTAAAGAGGTTTTAGCAATTAGCTTCCTATCAACCACATCATATTTTTTTCTGAAAATGGGCAAAAAAAAGGCCACCGAGTGTAACATTTTCAGAATGACTGGATTTGAGACAATGGTGAATGTACGTTTTAAAGCTTCACTTTGAAGCTATGTTTTAAAGCTTTCAGGCCTAAGAGGGCCCAAGTCAAACATTTCAGGGTCCCAAAGCCTATCTGTCTGACAAGAAGCACCTGTACAATTAACAGTCATAAGATAAAAGTGGCTTGAAATAATTTTTTTTTTTCAATTCACCGTTTATTGCAAGTAAGATATGACAGAGCACAAAATCTCAGCAACAGTATCATACAATCAGGATATACACTGTACATGGTAAGGGATAGGTTGTCTCCCACGGGACACATACTGATAAACTGTTACCACAGACATATATGCACAGGTTCCATGAAGGGCGAACAGGCATATGTGCTACATAACATCCGCATCCGATAAACAGTGGCTAAAGGGAGAATGCCAATAGTAACAACAACAACGAAAGTACCTGGAGGAAACGTACAGCATAGGGAGGAGACGGAGAACCGGCCGGGACACTGGTCAGCCCCAAGCCATAGGTAAGTCAGGTACAGAAACATATCGTGTGAAAACAAACATAATGTGAGTGGGAACCACAAAGGAAATAAAAACAAAAATTAAATGGACTGAAAGTGGAGACCCGAAGTGGAAGTAAGAGGCAGGTAAGAACTCAAGGCACCAGAGAGTCTGGGCGGTCAGCAAGGGAGGAAACATACGTGCGCCAGTGAAACCACTGGAGCTCGACCGAGTGTTCCTGGCCCTTAGCGGCCTACGTGAGGACCACCATCTGATAGATAAATTCGACGCGCCGGAACCAGGCAGACAGAGGGGGGCTGGCGGACTTCCAGGATCTAGGAAGGGTGGTGAGGGCAGCATTAATTAAATAAATTTGATGGAACCTTTGTAGGACTTGTATGGGATAGTCTTGTGATGCAGAAGCATGGATGCCAGGGTAGCTATGAAAGTCTGGTCAACCATGTCCCAAAAGGGTTGGATTGCCGGGCATGACCACCAAATATGGTAGAGGGAGCCTGGGGAGGCATTGCAGCGCCAGCATGTGGGGAGGAATCTGGGGCAGAGTGCCACCTGCAAGGGCACCAGAGGAAGTGAGAAAGTGGTATAAAAAGACAGTCGGGAAGGGGTTAGTCGGGTTCCCTGTCAATTCCGCCAACGGTTTAAAGGTGGAGCCATGGGACACATGGCAGACCCTAAGTACAGAGACAGTAGGGAGGTGAATCGCTGGGTTGGACCGGACAGCCGCAGCAAGTGAACAAGAGGGGGGAAAGAAGACACCTCTGGCGTGTCCTGTTGGACAGGGCCACCCCACCGGACTGGATTCCATTAATAGTTACGCGGACCATGGGGGAGGCGTACAGAGCGCGGACACAGGTCAGGTATCGTGTACCCAGACCGATACCCTCCAGGACGCTAAATAAGAAAGACCAGGAGACTCGCTCAAATGCCTTCTCAGCATCCATGGAGGCAAGAATCATTGGGGTCCGGAAATACTGGGCATGCGCAATAATATCTATGACCTTGATTGTATTGTCTCTCGCCTCTCTCCTTGGCACAAAGCCCACCTGGTCTGAGTAGATCAGCCCCGGCAGGAGGGGACGGAGGCGATTAGCCAACACTTTGGCAAAAAAGCTTGACGTCCACATTGATCAATGAGATCGGTCTATAGCTACTGCATAGGTCCAGATTTTTCTCAGGCTTGGGGATGACCACAATACTGGCATCGGGGGCCCGGGGGTCAAAGGGCTCGCCCCTAGCGATAGCATTAAAATGAGTGACCAAACAGGGGCCTAGGAGGGGAGGAAATTTCTTATAATAGATGGCAGAGAAGCCATCCGGGCCGGGGCTCTTGCCCGAGGGAGAGCTCTTGACCGCATTGAGGTTGTCTTGCAGCCCCTTGCTAGCTCTCCTGGGATTAGCTTGCAACTAGTAGTTTTAACAGCAGCATTACCAACAATTCATAGAAACATAATAAAAATGTCCAAATGCATCTTGTTGACCACGTGACGCACCTAAAAACCTCTTACCTTCACATAAAGTCATGTTGTTGTCTTTTTCTTTATGAATCTCATACCCTGAAGGGCAACTACAGGAAAAGTTGCCGGGAACATTTTTGCAAATTGCAGGAGGAGTGCAGGGAGAATTGGAGAGAGAACATTCATCTATATCTGTGATGAAAATAAACAGTAAAAGTCTGGCATCTCATACATTATTCTAATTACAAATACTGTAGGCAAGTACCATGGGATCAATAGGGGCACCTCATGCACAGAAAATATAACGCAGCGTTATCAGTAAAACAAATAGGATTAGAATGCAAATCAGAACTTGAAAACAATAGATCAATTGGGGGAAGAGTGTTTCTATGCAATAATCAATTACATGAATGGGAAGGGCAGAGAAGTCAACCAATAGAAACACAATAATAATAACCAATAGCAAGTTGGGTCTGTAGGTGTCTTCTACTGTCAGGATAGGTTAGAGCCAGGAAGCAGAGGTGGGGCCAGCCAATGAGAGGAAAGTCATCCATGAGACAAAGAGACAGTTTCTGGTGGCCAGGGAAAGTGCAACTGGACATAGAGCAGGTAGAACAATACCATACGGGGTTAACATGGTACTGACTACGCAGCAGCTTTGGCGCCAGGATTTTAAATGTCCGTACGAGCAACTCTATTGGTCGCCCCCTCAGTGGCCTCTTCTGCCATCAACCAATGAAGTACACATGGCTGTTAAGGGGACAGAGATGGCACAGGCAGAATGGTTATGGGGCAGAGGTGGCACAGGTAGGCTGTGTTAAGGGCAGAGGTGGTACAGACAGACTGCTTAAGCAACAGCTATGGCACAGGCAGGCTGTTTAAAAAGCAGAAGTGGCACAGACAGGATGCTTAAGGAGCAGAGGTGACACAGGCAGGCTGTTAAGGTGGCAACGCAGACTGTTTCAGGGGCAGAGGTGGCACAGACAGGCTGTTAAAGGGGCAGAGTTGGCACAGACAGGCTGTTTAGGGGCAGAAGAACTCTGAAGAAGTGGGTTTTGAGATGATTCTTGAATGTTGGGAGGGAGGGTGAATGCTGAAGGTTCCTTGGGAGCAGATTCCAGAGATATGGGGCAGCTTGAGTGAAATCTTGTAGATTTTGGAAAAGGAAGAGGTGAGAAGGAGAGCCTTAGCCCATGAAAAGAACATAGGGGTCGAGTAGGAGATTATTTGCTTATGAGAGCACTATGTATAGTGTAAAAAGGGCACCGCATACCCATATAAAAACATCAGTCCAACTGTGAAGTACAGTGGAGGAAGCAACATGATTTGGGGCTGCTTTGCTGCCTCATGGGTCTGGACAGCATGCCATCATCAAGACAACAATGAATTCTTAAATTTATCAGGTTATCATACAGGATAATGTCAGGATGGCTGTCCGCCAGCTGAAGCTTAGTAGAAATTGGGTAATGCAGCAAGACAATCTAAATTAATCTACTACAGAATTGCTTAAAAAGGAAATTTGAATTTTGGAGTGGACCAGTTAGAGCCCAGACCTTAACCCATTAGAGATGCTGTGGAATTACCTCAAGAGAGCAACTTACACCAGAAATCCTAAGAATAAGCTTAAGGAGTGGTCTAAGATTCTTCCTGAAAGTTGCGCAGGTTTGGCCTCCAGCTACTGGAACCTCTTGCTTAAGATTATTGCTGCCATAGAAGGTTCCACCACTTATTACATCCAATGGTTGACTTACTTTTTCCACCAGCACTGTGAATGTTTAATGGGTTTAATTGTTTAATTGTGTATTATTAGCATAAGCACAGTGTGTTGGTCTATACATAAATGTAGATCAGATCATATTTGAATACAATTAATTTACAATTAATGTGAATAAAAGAGGTAATTCCAAAGAATTCGCAAACTTTTCCTTGCCACTGTAACTGTATTTGCTGGAAGATGTAGGTCAGACACCAAAAGATCTCTTACCTTTACATAAAGACATACTTTTATCTTTCTCTTGATTAAAGTCATACCCTTCAGGGCACGTACAGGAAAAGTCACCCGGGGTATTGATGCAAATTCCAGAAGACGTGCAGGGAGAACTATAAACAGAGCATTCATCTATATCTGTAATAAATTGAAACAGTCACACATTTGGTAACTGTTTGCAGAGAAAGACTATCATCTCATACATTATTAAATACAAATTAGGTAGGCAAGTACTCATTAGTCAACAATGGGATCCAAAGGGGCCTACAAATAGTTTCGAAAGAGACCTTCTGACCCGGACAGGTCCGGCAGTGAGCTTTTGTTTTGCGGCGTGGAAATCATTAGTAAATAAAAGTGAAGTTTTAGTGGGATGCTGTGGATGGGAATCAGATTGTAGAGGATCAAGCAGAGAGTTTGTGGAGAGACAATTAGTTTGTTGATCATAAGGTAATCGTTTCAGAAGTTTGAATACCGAGGGGAGAAGGGAAAATAGACAGTAGTTTGATGGGCATGTGGGGTCAAGGGAAGGTATCTTTAGGATGGGCTAGATGATAACATGCTTAAATCGGGATGAAAATACACCGAAGGAAAGAGAGATTCATTCTAGTGGTTAGGGTTGGGGTATGGATACCAGAAACGTATGGTAGGAGATGTGAGGATATACATGTGGTGAGGTGAACGAGGGTGGCAACTTATTGGCTGTCACGGTGAGTGGGGGAGGTCCAAGAGGGAAGAAGAATGCCAGTAGTTGTGCGTTGTTTTAGTGTTTTTTGAATAAAAATTTGAATAAGTTTGTTATAAAGATCATTTTGATGCGTTTAACTGCTTCAGTCCTGTTATTCCAAACAACCATACTTTGTCATATTACACAGTAAATGTTTCTACATCAGAAATAAGCGTGTAAAGACATGGTTAAACATATATTTTTTTTTAAAAAACGAAAACCTCCACAACTGGAACTCCACAACAAAAGGCTGGTAGGTAGGACGAGTGAGACCTAATATGATGTAGGGCAGAAAGTTAGCTTCAGCTTCTTATAAGTATTACCAACCACCTCATCAGAATCTTTTTCAAAGAAGGACATTACTCAGCAGATTGGCTCTAATCCTTTAGCTGTTTTTTTAGAGGGCCCAAGCCACACAGTTTATTAACCCCTTAATGACAAAGCCGTACATGTACGGCATTGTTTTCAATGGGTTTAGGTACCGCCCATTGTCCTTAAGGGGTTAATGCAGGTACCCAAAGCCTATCTGCCTGACAAGAAGCACCTGTCCTATTAACACTCATCCACCTGAATCGGCTGCATAGCAAATCCATCAAAGAAGCCCACAAAGAACCCAGTCATAACATAAAATTATTTTTTATGCTAGTCAGTAACATAGGGGGGGCAGCAGGGATGGAGGGAGAGGAAGGGTAGATAATGGGGGGCGGTAGGGACGGAGGGGGAGGAAGGGTAGATAATGGGGGGGGGTTTAAAATTCGCCCCAGGCGGCATTTTGTCTTGGGCCGGTCCTGGTTACTTAAGACTTCATAGTTAGAATTTAATAAAATGTGCAATAAGTGCAGAAATGTAATATGCAGTTATAAAATAATTACAGTGGTCTACAGACACTTCGTTGGGGTGCAACTTTCCTGCCTCATAGAGCTTATAATATATATATATATATAGATATATATATATAGTTTTTTTTATGACCAAGTCCTACAATTCTATCGCTTCACAAAAATTCCTGCAGGGGAAGAGTTAATACATTTAAAAAATGTATGATTTAATGGGCTGCAGATGTGGGACGTGGGCACAGAGTGACTAAATGGCAAAAAAATACACACCTGCCAAATAACCCAACAAACCCATGCATTGGGGGTATCACTGTACTCAGGAGGTGTTGTTTTATCACGGACATATACCAGGAGGGGTACATGTATACCTGAAGTACAACGTGTGTGAAAAAAATTCTAACTTTTTTTACTACCATAAAGTTTGACAAAGGCTGGTGGTAGAATTAGTGCATGGAAAGGGTTAAAATACCTTGGGGTGTCTTGTTTTCAAAAATATATGGTTTGATGGGGTAAATTTAATTGGCCGGCTTTAAAGATACCCAAAATAGCACATGGCGCAGAATGACCAGCTTTGGGGAAAAAATGGTTTTAAAATAGCAAAACGCTACTGGTACTTATTGCCCCATAACGTGCTGAAAAAGCAAAAAAACAAAACATAAAACCACTGGGTATTTCTAAACTCAGGACAAATACTAGAATCTATGTAGCAGGGTTTTTTTCATCAGTTTTTGCAGATAAAATATTTTTTATAAAAAAGTGAGAAAAAAGTTATTTATTTTTTTTTTTTTACAAAAGATCACCATATTTATCATTTTTTTATAGTAAATTAGATGATATGATAAAAATAATGGTTTCTAAAGAAAGCCCTGTTTGTCCTGAAAAAAACCCCAACAATATATAATATGTGTGGTTGCACAAAATGAGAAAGAAGAAGATTACAGCTAAACAGCAACACTGAAAAATGTTAAAAGAGCCGTTGTCCCAGAGTGTACTACGAGTAAGAAACGGTCTTGTCATTAAGGGGTTAACAGAGCATTATGAGATGCCATTCAAACGATGATCTCAGAGGGACCCATACACGGCTCATAGGGGGTCATAGACATTATACAGCATTCCAATAGTTTCAAGAATAAATAAGAGAGGCTTCCTTAGGTAAAATGAATTATGGACTCTTGTGGTAAATACCAGAAACAGTAAAGGAAATGAAGAAAGTTTGTGCTGTGCTTGAAGCTGTTAACAAATTAATAAACAAAAAGGTGATTTAAAAAAAACAGTATACAGGATGAGCAAATGGTTTCATTTCTATTAACACTATCAATAACCAGTTGCCAAAAGTAACGTGTGTTAAGCTGTGCAGGGATCTCCTATCTTTGTACCCTTAGCCATGCATCTTTGTCCTGCTCCAGGACCGGACTGGTGATAACAAGTTAACACTTTAAGGGCCGCCTGATGACATAAGTGCAACTGACCACTGGAAATGCGAAACCACACTTTACATTACTATGATCAGATATGGCCAGTCAAATTTTTGCTGCAAGCTAAGAGGAAGTTGCAGAAGAACCAGACAAACATGGGGAGGGGGGGGAGAATTACAGTACATGCTCTTAATACATTCTACATTCAGCCCCACTAAAAGAGATTGCATATAAAGACAGCGTCCACTCCATATAATAGTTGTTTTATTGGATGTTCTGCTAATATTTAGATATATGGACAAACTTATGCAGAATTATTTCCTAGGGTGCAGTGAACTGATCTGACTTACTCGTGCCACCTTCAACCCTTCTTACAGGGGCACAAATTCCATGGGGCAAGAGCAGCACTTGCCCAGTGACCCGTTCCGGTTCCTCCTGCTTCCAGAAGTGGATGTGATGTCAAGGTGAGGCCTCCAAACCTGCCCCAGATACCATAGTCACAGCTCTGTCATCTTACATATTATTGGTAAAATGGCAGAACTGGCTCCTAAGGGTAAAATGAGCTGGTAAGGTAACCTCTACTAACACAATCTACTTGTGTTGGAAGAGTTTTTCAATTATTTTTCACCAATATATAAAAAGAGATATATTGTTGTTAAAAGACGGATCCTAGGGAGGGGATGAGAACATTCTTGAGTTGCAGACAGCTCAAGGAGTATTCGGTAGATCCTTTGGTGGAACCTGGGATGAAACCAGGTTGGTAAATCAGACAACGATCAAACAGCGATGCTCAGAGATGCACCAAGCTGCTGCCTACTGACATCAGCCAATGAACCCAGAAACAGCGTGTGTCTGCATGTGTAAATGGACCGATTACTGGTACTAGAAGCACATGCCAACAGACGTCAAGTGTTTTTCTTTTCCTCCAGTAGCCCATATGTAAAACCATGAAAAGAAACCATACCTTCACATTTTCCGCTCACACCGGTGTATCCAGGCCGACATCGACATGACAAGTTGATGTCAGAATTGGTAAGGTTGTTAGGGGATTGTGAACAACTTCCCGCTAGAAAAAAAATATATACATTATAATCTAATGTGAAATCAGTTACTTGTATTATGTTCTGGTCACTTGTCCGTGTTAAGTCCCTGGCACTTCCGTGCGTCAATCATTATTGTTAGTTATATGGAGAGCCCTAGCAAATGCTATTGGAGGGGAATATACAAATTAGCGAAAAACATAAATAAACATATTAAATACTTAGGCGTATGTGGCCCTTCTGACCTAAGATTATAAGAAGTGTACAATTATATTATTGATATAATGTAATATATTATTATTAGTGGTAGTGGGAGTAGTATTTATATTCCATTTCCATAACATAAAAAAAGGAATTAGCCTATAGACTTTTCTATACAATATAGACATTGGGACAGGGGCCGACACCGACAAAACATTTCCATTACCGTCGCATGTTCCTGAAGGGCAGGTGAGTTTGATATTATGATCCCTGTTGCAGAATCCATCATTGCAGATACAGAATTTGCCCCATTGGCTTTTTTCACATATTGCGTTTGCGGGGCAGGCAGTGTTGCCGGGACATTGTATAAAATCCCGATACTCTCTCTGTATGAAATACACTCCTGAATGGAAGAAAACAAACACCTCTGTGAGTGCTTAAATACATATTTTTTCAAAATAATAAAATAAAATACCTAGAAGTTGCAGCCCTGTTGCTGCAGCTGTCCTCCAACTCAGTGCTAGGACAATTTGTGCCACTGATTGGCTGCTTAAAACAGCCAATCATGGAAAGGAAGGCCGGTACGGATGACGGCTAGAGTTTCAGTATAACTTTGTCAGTCCCTAACCTGTACTAGACACTAGTAGTAGCGCTCTGTTAACCATCAATCCCCCCAAAGCCATCTAATTTCACTCCATTCAGCTCTCCTCTTTCCTACCACACATTTTTTTTGCCGAACACTTACAATATCCATTTATTGACATCTCTTTTCCCAGAGGCATACAATATCACAGCACAATCATCTTTAATATACAACATTATTCCATAAAGATCAGCAGTATCCGTATTAAAATCTATAAACACCATCCAATGGTCTTATTTAGTACCGAACTGTACTATGAAGGAGCTGGGACCAGAAAAAAATAGCTATAAGCATAATAAAATTGGAAATTGAGTTATGCCCCACTAAAAGCTAAATTGGAAACTATTTGAATACCCATTTGCATGGTTGGCCAACTCTACTCTGTATTTGTAACCGCCATCATGCAATCATCGTGCTTCCCCTTATCTTGATCTCTGTAGCTGAATGCGTTCTGTCCTCAGTAACCTACCTCTTATGTACTCAGCGCAGAACAGCAGACATAAACCTGAGGAAAGAATTTCAGACAGGGTTAAGAGGAACTTTTTTTTTAAGGTAGGGCGGACGCACAGCCTAATGGACACAATCTGACACCCTTTAATGCTGAGGGCCAATTATATCCCCAGTTAAATGGATTGATCCCCTGATTTTTTTAGGGACATTATTTACCTAAATTATTTTTGAAAAAATAACTTGGTATTTTGGTTTAAATGTCATCCAGCATAGTTGACACATTTTTATATATTACCATCACCACCACAAATTATTGTATTGAAAAAAAATGCATAAGTTCATTAATCACATTAAAATTCCTCCATGACTCGAGAGTCGAACACTGGACAAAATAGCTAGAAAGATTGCAAACCCAAACGAATCGATTTTACTCCTCTCTGCACAGTTTCATTTTTTTGTTTTGTTTTCTTGTTCCTCTTTTTTTTTGTTTTTTTGTTTATGTTTGTTCCTAATTCTTTGACTTTCTGTCTATCTTAATCTATGGCAGAGACGAGGATGACTAAGATGTTCTAATATGGAATTTTGGGCCGTATGTCTAATGTAGATTTATATTACATTTAAATAAATAAAAAAAAAAAACATTCTAGGAGTTTGCTTAAAAAAATTTGGTTGGTTTATAAAAGATATTGCACGACAGCCACAGATAAAATTGTGAACTTTTTAGGAACAAAAAAAAAGGACATGCTATTTCTCCAAAAGGATTATTGTTGGCTATACTATTATTATTGTTCTACTGGTCTTTTGATAACATACAAGACCAGGTTACATTGTTACACTCCTATACTTAATTCACAGTAGGGAATGCAGCCATGCAGGATGCAAAAACCTACAGTGCTTTCTGTGGCCCCTCCGAGGAGCCTGCACAATTTGATACTCATATAACCTGCCCAAGGCACACTAAAATCCTGTTTTCCTAGGCCCTTCTAGGCATATTTGGCATTAGGAACACACTCACCAGTGAGCAGTAGTCCTCCAAGGGGAGACATCCTTAGGTAGACCCCAAGACCCAAAAAAAAGAAGGAGAGAATTTAAAGAGACGTAAAGATGTATGTCTTGTAGGCATCTGACCACACGTTAGTTAACAATGTTTGTTGTCAGATAAAGCACACTCAACACACACTCTTTAGAACTAACCATTCATACTGACTCCATCATACATAGAATTTAGTAAATAGAATGAGTAGTGGGGTGAAAGACAAAAACATTATTAGATAAAGAAGCATAAAGAAGCTGCTTGTTACCTTGTGACGAGTTGGATGTCTGCAGCCTACACACCACGTCCTCTCTGGCCGAGTGAGGACAGATAGTCATCATTTAATTTGAAAAATCAGAAATATCCGAAAAAGAGAAGTCAGTAATTAGGTGGAAAGAGTGAAGTGTGCAAGAAATCAAAGAGGGAAGTAAGAAACAGGAAAGTAACATTATATTAAGTCAGTGAGGGGTTTCATGATTTATTTTTAACCTTGCAAGTTTATATGGTGCCAAATGTCTATTTGTGGAAGAAAGATTATCAATTAAGATAAAGTAGTTTGTGTATTGTACAATAGAGAATAAAGCTTAGCAATTGCCCTCCTCCAGTTAAGCTTAATTAATAACATAATGTGAGTTGGGGTTCACAATACGTAGCCGTCACAGTTTGTCCATGTAAGCAATGACCTCATCATTGGATTCATCTCACCTCTTTCTCTGAGCTACCAGTGACACCCAATTCACAAAGCCATTTTCTCCAGAACCTGGTGCTATCGGAGCCATAGATCCACATTCTCCTGATGATTCCAGTTATGCCTTCAAGGGTGGACTTCAACAAACCCTTTATTTTCATCATGTCCAGGGAAGCAGATAACCAGGCACGAGTATATACGGTAATAGAATATGAATGGTTTGGTGAGGACCAAGTATTCATATGTGAAAACACATAACTTGAAGTTACTTTCTCAGATGGTGACCACAATTACAATTTTGTGCTTAATGATGGCCCCATTGTCCTGCCAGGTATAGGGATCTGTAATGCAGAGTTGGTTTCACCTAATACGGCACAGGAACAACAGGGATGAAATGCAGGAGAACCAGGAATAATAGTAGACAAGATAACGTCAGGATACTGTAGTAGAACTTTAATATTAGCCCCTACTGACAATACACATAAATATTAGACCCTGCTGCCAATATATATAAATATTAGACCCTGCTGCCGATATATATTAATATTAGAAAGAATTGGACCCTACGCAACTGCATATTAGGGGAAGGCTGTGAGAGTCAGTCTTCCCTCCTTCTGACCCTACCATGACATTGAGAGGTACTCTCCCCGTAATCATCCCCAGAGTCCCTCTGTCCCCTCATTCACTATGCTATTCCTCTGTTTTACTTACTCCCGGTGGTTCAGGTATAGATCAAATAAAAAGCACTTGCATGTATAGATCAACTGAATAAGACATACAAACTCTGTATTTGTAGGTAAACATAAATAATGTATGGAAACATAGCATAGCAGGTATAGATCAAGATATTAACCCACAAAACCCATGCATGTATAGATCAACTGGAAATCACATGTGAACTCAGCACTGAAGGTATAGATCAAATAAACAGAATCAGACATAAAAATCCTGTATTTTCGGGTATACAATAATAATGTATGGAAACATAGCATTGCAGGTATAGATCCACAGAACATACAAAAACAGCATTGCAGGTATAGATCAACTGGAAGTCACATGTAAACTGAGGATATAGATTAAATAAACAAAATGTGGAAACAGCATTGCAGGTATTGATCAACTTAATAAGATATACAAAACCTGTATTTGCAGTGTTCTGACAGCAGGTATACATAAATAATGTATGGACACATGGCATAGCAGATATACGTCAACAGAATAACACACAAACCCAGTTTTGCCGGCATAAATCATTTGGAATTAACATAAAAACTCAGCATTAAAGGTAAAGATTAAACATGGCGACAAAGAAAAACATGAAATGACCCTTGATCAAAAGTCTGCATACCCTTAATACTCAGCATGTTCTTAGTACTGTGAAGTCTTTTTTAATAGTCTATTCTTGCAGGTGGTATAGCTGCCCATTCGTCATGGCAAAATGCCTCCAGCTCATGCAGAGTCTCTGGTTGTCTTGCATGAACTGCACCTTTGAAATCTCCCCAGAGCGGCTTGATGATATTAAGGCCAGGAGACAGTGATGGCTACTCCATGCACAGCTTTCGTGCAGAAAAATGCGTATTGTCTGTGAGAGCTGTCAAGGTGTTGTCGGGCATAAACCGGGCTTTTTTGTGGCAGTGGTGCAGTAAAAGGCTATTTTTTTTTCAAGTATCGTCATATTGTGCGTTACTGGCAGTCGTGGCTGAAATCTTTCTTGGTCTACCTGACCCTGTCCTGGTATCAAAAGATCCCGTAATGTTTTACTTCTTAATAAGCGATTGAAGGGTACTGACTGTCATTTCCAAGGCTTTGGTTATCTTTTTATATCCTTTTCCATCTTTATAAAGTTTCAATCACCTTGTTACGCAGGTCTTTTGACGGTTCTATCTGCTCTCCATGGCTCAGTATCTAGCCTGCTCAGTGCATCCACGTGAGAGCTAACAAACTCATTGCCCATACACACACACACACACACTAATTGCAATTTAAAATGCCCCAAGTGTGGGAAATTAATCTTTAATTGCCCTTTTAACCTGCGTGTGTCACCTTGTGTGTCTGTAACAATGGCACACATTTTGATCAGGGCCATTTGGGTATTATCATTATGAATTAAAAAAAAAAAACAAAAAAAAAAAAACAACTATGTGATAATAAATGGCTTCATATGATAAACCTAGATGTTTCTCCAGTTGCCCAAATATTTGGAACACACGTGGCACCTTTTTGTTGTTTTTTTTTATTTTGAATACATGTTTTTACCATTTTATATTCAAACTGGATATTGCTGTTATAAAGAAAATATTATTATCCCAAAAGATATAGAATATATAAAGTTCCTGCTACGTAATGAATTTTTCTTTTGTGTTCTCGTGTATAAATTAGAACTTGTCTAGTAACGTAAAAGTAACTATGAAGAAATAGAATGGGATTTCCTCTTTAACAGGGCAGAATTGAGAAAACCACGAGTTACAGTATCAACATTGCTCTACCTCTCTGAGTAAGTAATTTCCAACTGAGAGAAAGAAAAAGGATGTACATAAGCCAAGTAAATATTACATTGGAATTAGATGACAGCTAAATAGATACATGGTAGGGTTATCCAGCATGTAGCTTCCCAGAGGTTGTGGACCAAGTTTCTAAGACGCTTCTACTTGTGCTATGCTCATCAAGTAGGGGCTATAGTTCCACAGGTACCGTCTAACTGCCCCTTATATAGAGGCATATCTAAAAACTTTTTAGAAGGCTTCCCCCAAAGTTCTCAAGCCCCCACTTAGAATGGAAACCAGGAAGAGGAAGGATTGGGAATGATCCAGTGGAGAGGGGAAGACTGAAGATAATTGTTAGATAATGGAAGAGACGGCCTTGTTGAGACGAGGGGGATAGCTAAGATCTCCTCTTGGGTGAGTAGAGATAAATGGCTTAGGATAACGGAGGAGGGAGAGCAACACCTGGTCTCTTACTGCAGACCACTTATTTAAGTAATAGGTACATGCGGTTATATGGAAAGGGGCCCTGTCGTATAGCATGTGTAGATACAGTCAGGGGAGTGGTAATGCAGGTTCTGGGGATGCTCGGCCATGGTAGAAGTATAAACTCCAGGGAAGACGTGTCTGTGCCAGGTAAGAGACAGTCCAAAGAGAGGGACGGCAGTGTGGGCTGCACGGATGATGGGAGAGAGGACGAGGAGTAGTGTGTTTGTGTGAATATGTATAGTGTTAGCCAGTGTGTGAGTGTTGTTATGAGGTGTTAGTGTTTGTGAGCATATGGTGTTAGCGTGGGTAAGTGTGTTAGTTTATGGTGTTGGAGTGTCAGTGGTGAGCCTAGAGTTAGTTCCACATGGAAAGAGGTGAGGTGAGTCGATATTAGAGCCCCTGATAAGGGAACGGCTCCTAGCAGCGATAGGTTTAGACAGAGGACAGGAGTCCCTGTAACGCACCATTGAAAGGTATAGTTATATTCACACATTCTATGATCGGCCTGCTTTGTGTTTGGCATATCTGATTATAACTGCTTTCGCTACAACCACATCCAGCCTTACAAAACATTATAAAGGGGAAGTGTGTGTTTACTCGATAATCAGATTATATAGAGACACGCATCTAGTTCCCCGTCTTTATACTTCTGGGAATAGGCATTCCCATGACCAGAGAAAGAAAAGTGTCAACACATGACTGCACTGGGGTCATGCCTGGGGCGGCACTCAACTAATGGACATCTCTGGCTCTAACACCCTGAGCTGGGGTGACCCCACATATGGTTCCAGGACAATGCCCCTGAATTAAACAAAGTGAGTGCAGGCTGCCCAACAACAGGGAACCAGCAAGATACTCAATTACTGCTCAAATATAGGCATCTGTCTCAAGTGAAGCGGCAAAAGGGGCCAGATAGGCTTTCATTGTAATTTCATGTGTAGCCACTAGAGACCTAGAGTAGATTTAGACAGAATTTGCACCATGGCTTTTGTGTGCTCTTGGTAAGTGGTTCTATGCATGTCTCATTAAGAAATTGGTGTTGGATTTGGCATGATGGTATAATATTTGTGTGTTGGCTGCCAAAGGTACTTTGGGCTACTATATTGTCTGTATTCCCCAGTGCGCTACTTACTGAACAGGTCACGTAGGGCATTCTCAGGAATCACCAAAAAATACACATATGGCTACAAGTCGTTATAATAAATTAATTTAGTTATGCTAAAAGCTGTTATGGTGACAGCTCCCTTTTGAAGTCATACAGGTCACTTAACTTCTGATGGTCTTGGCTTGCCATAAGATGTCTTCATCCTCGGAATACTTGACACGACTTTAGTCAAATGGAACTTTATAGGAATAAACCATGACGACATCTGGCCAACAGCAGTGCCAGTTCTTTATGAATCTTTCTACAAATTGAATCCCTTCAAGTAAAAATCGACCAAAACCGCATTTTCTAGTGCCGGAATTCTAAAAGTCAGAAATGGTTAAATGTTGGATATGAACTTTCAAGGTTCTGAGTTTACAGGCAACCCATTTACATTTAATGGGTTTACATTTCCATCATCGGGGTGCCGAGCTTGTCCTTTAAAACTCTTAGTAAATATCCAGAGAAAAAACTAATATTTAACTGACCAATGTGCTACACAGAGTATTTCCTTCTAATTATCTCCCAGACTTGGGCTGCACTCTGTTAGCCCCCAGCCCCAACAATGCCCACTCTGGACAATTAATTCACTTACAACATGAATAGTACAAAATTATTTATTGAAAAAAAGCACAAAAATATATAGAACTCTGTAAACAGCTCCTGGGGTTCTAGAAGTGGGAACTGGGTTTGTAAGCATTAGATACCCTGCATCAGCTTGGGCACGAAACAGATCCTTCCTTTTGACTTCGAATGGGATGTTCTTCAACATGGGTCTACAACTCCCAGGACATGGTTAATGAACAATGGTGCCTTTTTCACACACAATGCAGTAAAGCATTAAACCAAACAGATTGAGATGTGCCAATTCTGGTGCAAACATGTCAAAAGCTGTGCAATCACCATGGATACCGATGGAATGATACTGCTGAATGCTCCACTTTCCCCCTAACATGTGTGGCTAAACACGGTAATAGAGCTCTAGTGGATCTGTAGGACTGCAATAAGTAATATGTAATATATTTAATATATTAAATCCTCTCTGCCTTGATGTTATTGCCAATTCTGTATTTTATTGATTTTCTTGTTATTCTTATTTTTCACTCTCCTTATTGTAACACCAATACGGAATCTGTTGGTGTTCTATAAATAAAATGTAACATAATGCTGTTCCACACATGCGGATTAAGGCCTCCATTATTGCATCCATGTGTATACATTTACAATAATCAATGTAAAAGATGGCAAATTCTGTAAAGAACTGTAAAGTTCTACTGGCAAATACATATTTTTTTTTATCATTAAATGCCATTGGTTTGCCAAGGGTACAATCATCAGAAACGATATTTATGCTGCATAACACAGTATTTGTAGACAAGTTCATATTGGCCATAGACCACAATGGGCAAATGGCTTTAATGCTGCCTCTGTGGCCCCCCCATTGATGGATATACAAACATGGCTGCAGGCTACAAAGACATAACAATTTATATTGTGTGACCATGTGTACCCAGCAGGCCATAAAGTGTCAGGGACAATTTTTATTCCCAGTCCATTCCTGTCTGCAGACCTGGAGGTGACCATTTTAGATGATCAAATGGACCTCCATGAGAATAAAGCAATTCTGTTGGACATGCGTGTTTACGTCAAACATGAACATATCAAGAAAACCATGGCAAGACCTGCAACCCCCAAATTGTACTTGTTCAAAAATACAATTGCCTAGAGAAAGCAAAAAGTAAATACTGGCAAGGCTAAAACGATGGGGTTTCGCAGAGCTTTGTAGTTTGGTACCAGATCACGTCTATTTGTTTGGAATGTTATACTTGTATACGGATGGGGTTGTTTGAATGATACTTTGCATAGATTAGTACTATCTGGGAAAAAATTCACTTTTTATCCTGTAATACATTTTTTTTTAAAAATAAGCAGGACTATACATTTTTAAATTGCCGCGTTAGGATATCGCCTTGGTCTCCCATAGACGCCGTACGGTTAACTACCGTGAAGTGCCTTTGAACGGATAGGACTGATGGAATGACTGAAGAAAAAAGGTTCCGAAATTTAGACTCGCAAACGAAGAAACTCAATTAATTGCAGCTACCCCATCACTTCCTGAAAGTAGGCCATTTATACAAAAGGAGCTGAAATCCTAATCTATATACAAACAAAACAGGCACCGACTTTTCACCATTCGACCTCAAAAGGGGAAGGAAATGCGCCGCTACGGCTAATTCTGACCTATAAATTAAGTTAGCACCCAGACATTCCACCCTTATATTATTATTAAAATAGAAAAAGCATCCGTCACAGAGATAGCTCATAGACTAATCGGGGAGCCCCCCTCCCATGTTACATTAAAAAAAGCATTTGATCTCCCGTCAACAGGTTAGCTGCCAGCTGGCACGTACCATATTCTAACTGCACAGGCTTTTTCCACTCGTACAGCTTAATATTTTACTTATTGAATAATCCTGGAATAAGGCATTTACATTATTCTAAAAATAAAAGCACCCTTTTGTCCCATGCAGAGATACAGCCCAGTAACCAGCATTGATGTTCCGTGGGAATACATTAGAGAAGAAATGGGTCACGGTAGGAGATCATTACTGCGGCAATAAGTTAGTGAATCCCAGGCGTCCCGTTCTTCAGCGTCGAGCAGCGCTCTATGCTCAGAATTTTGATGCTGGTGTATTAAAGCTGTAAAGGTTAGGGGAGAAGGCCACTGCTGTGTCATAACTCATCTCGGGCAGCGTTGTCGAAGGAGGAACGTAGGGATGGGGTATTCACGGCTTCACTCCGCAGCTTCTCTTGCTGTTGAGTCTTCTGTGACTTGGCCCTGTCCCAATCGGTGGACTCCGTCACATTGTCCCACACCACGGAGGTTTCAGTGTCGCTGATGTAGCCTTCATCCCCAGTGTAGTGTGTAGGATACAACAGGAGGGGCTCCACCGAGAAGGCGAGCAAGTCCCGCGGTGAGAATTGCTCGGAATAATCAGAGCTGAGGAGAAGGAAGAAATATTGGTAACCAGGGTAAAGATAATGGAGAAGAAGAAAAAAAAACAGTGCGCCATCTCCCCATCTCCTAGGCTTATCATATGGCAGACCAATGGGATGTATGTATTTTTCTCTATGTATTTTTCCCAAAAATAGCCCTTCTGTAATTCCCTTCCTTGTTTGATAATACAGTAAAGACCACTCTCCTGTTTTTAACACACTCTTAAGTACTTAATAATATTGGGCCACAACCAATAATAATATACGCCAATAATTGTATGAGTGGACCCGTCAATGTCCAAGCCTTCTTGATGCGTCCTTCACTGCTAGAAAGTGTTATTTATTACCAACAGAGCCTGTTTTCAGAAAAAAAAGGAGTGACCTTGAGAAATCAGGGACCATATCAAGCCAATATGGTGCTAAGTGGAGGGCAATCTGCATGACCATTCCTCTCATTTGAACTGTGTTTGGCCCAGAACCTGTATAAATGTAACTCACGAGTCACATAATATGGGACGGCATGGAGCAAACAGAATTAATATATCTTTGACATCAGAATAGGATGAACAATGACTGACTTCTTTCATTCTATTACCACGAAGCCATAAATGTCTTCCCTTTTCCCTCAAACTAGTGCCCCTGTAAAGCACCTGGCGGACCATAGGGTAAGAATGTTTCTATTGTTTTATCATATTGGTAATAATAGGAAGCCGAACTAGAAGATAATTGTATGTTTAGACTCCAATGTAACATGTAAAATGTATTCACTCACATAGGGTGTTTGTCATACATGACCGGTAGAAATTCATCCACAGGCAACATCTTGGACAAGGGCTCAGCATTAAGCAGTTTTCTCGCCCCACGCAGGGAGATCAGATATGCTAGAGTCCAATACGAATAGTCCGACACCACTAAGTTACGGACCCCGGGAACAGGCTCTTCGGGTTCATCCACCTGCATCCGTTTTCTGCCTAAATAGCTAGCGAAGGAAGAAAAAAAATGCTTTTAGTTGGCAACACAATTGCTAATTATTATCTAAACAGGCATTTATATTTTTTTATTCTAAGGGAAAGCAGAGGAAACATTTTGGTCCGTTTCCTAATTGAATACCTACTGAAAAAGAAATAAAAATGATACAACTTTTTTATCAAATGAAACAACAATGATTATAACTGTTACACTTTCATTTTTATTTTTTTTAACCCTGAGCTGCCCAGCTGTGAGCTGCTCGACTACCCATCATATCGCCCCAGGCCGTCTAACAAATAGACACTCCTGTAGAGCACACGTGGAAACTCTAGTGAATCTCACACTTCTTTACAAATCCATGAACGTAAGAAGGAGTTCCCTTACATGAGGTCCCAGTCTAAGCGAGCTTTCTTTATGTCCTGCAGGAGCGCCTGCATCCTTCGTTTAAAGAAGATTTCAAATCGTAGGTCATCTTCAAACACAGCCGAGACTTCAAGCGAGCGTTCAGAAATCTAGAGGAAGAAAGCGGTCACAAAGGATAGAATTATCAAGCGATCCCCTTTGCATAATCCTATCCGAACAAGAGTTCCTTCAAACTAATCTGCCGTTAAAATCTAATAAAATGCCCTCTTCCCCCGACATAGAGTTCACAAAAGTAGCCCTCATCTTACCTCCTTCCAGATGTTATAGTGGCTAAGGAAACAGCCCATTTCTCCGCGGGTTAGAGGGCGTCCATGATATGGATCCTTGTACCCCGGAAGCATCTTTACACCCATAGCTAGGACTTCCGACTCATTCAAGGCCCTTTGGAGGAAAAAGCAACCCAATATATATATAAATAATCAATGCAACAGCTACCAAAGGAGAACAGTCATTAAACAAAAAGGTAGGAATAACTTAAATAGGGAGAGATAATAATGCAGATCCTTGGGACAGGAAGATAAAATGGCCGCTCCCTCTGTATACTGCTTATTTACTTTGTAACCACTACTAAGTGTGTTTGTTTCAGGTACCGGGGCCGTGGAAATTATTTTTTCCCCTTGAGCATAGAAGGGGAGGAGGCCATTGTTGTCAGTCATGTGATATTTTATGTGACTTTCCCTGCTCAAACACCACACTGAGACAACTCTTTATGGTAATGTTAATGAAGTCCTGCTTAATTCTTTACTCTACAGTCTTTCAAGCGGCTGGCTGTGTGATTATGATATTCTATGGTTTATAGTATGATATAACAACAGCACAATATTTTTGAAAATATGTTTTAATCTGATTTCGGGCAATAAAAGCTTTTGGAGTATTTTACCTTAAAACTGTCTGCTCGGCACAATTGTCCTTCCCAATCTAGGATCAATGATCAGAATTATAGGGAGGTCTAATTTTCAATACTATATTTTGCACCAGTATCAATGAATCATTGAATATATGAATAATAATATTAAGTTTATTTAACAATCTGGGGAAAAAAGAAAACCAAAAATGTTGGTAATAGCTGAAATTTATCACAAAGAACTCTTTTTTTGTAAATGATCCTGTTTATAGATTATTAAAGAAGTATAGAGCCCAATACTACTAAAATACTTAGCAGATGCCTACGGATGGCATTAGCCAACTCAGAAGCAAACCAGTGCCTTGGACGCACAAATATACGTTAGAAATAAAAGGCATATGTTTGGTGGCAAACCAACAGCCAGATCCTACCACATAACTGTCAGTTTGGGTTTATGCCAAGGCCACAAAGACCAAGAAGGTTTTATGACTGAGGGCAGAGACTTTAGCTTTATAGACACAAATATTCATAATGCTAATCAACCCTTGAGTTTCTACAGCTTAAGTATATTTTTCCTCTGAAAGGCAGTTTTTGCCGTAGTTTGCCTTAGGTTATATTTAACCAACGATAAATAGTTCATTTTAGGAAAAATATACATTTTTGTACCAGAAAAACGTAAACAGTTCATATATGCTTATTTTAAGGCAAACCGTGCATCATAATGACCAAATACATAAACACTCACGCACACACACACACACACACACACACACACAAACAAAACATTACCACATTACTTTCCCCATATAACTAAATAATGGGAGTAACTTATATTTTCTGAAAAGACCAGACCCCTTTAGCAAACTGAGGCCATACGTGGAAGAGTTGTACATACATGTAGATTGCACACAAATCCCATGTGGGCAACAGTACACAACATATTGCCCCATATCTCTGGAATCTACTTCCACCGAACCTTCAGCATTCACCCTCCCTCCCGACATTCAAGAAAGATCTCAAAACCCACTTCTTCAGAGAAGCCGCACCATCTTAGCCGCTAGAACTTCCCTGTCACTGATACGACCGCCACACCACCTCTCGCCCGTCTCTGTGCCTTATGTTTGTCACCCCGTTCCCTCTAGATTGTAAGCTTGCGAGCCGGGCTCTCTCCACCTAATGTATCGGTTTGTCTTAGTCTGTCAATTCTCGTCTTATCATCCCCCTTGAATATATGTATTGTATTAAGCGCTGCGTACAAAGATAATAATAATAATAAGAGCAGCACACATAAGATGATGGTAAATGCCATAAATATGCCAACAGACACACAATCTAGGGAGAAGATTACACATTTGTAAATCTGCTATATTATTTAGTGGAATACAACTCACAGAAGTTGTTGACCACAAAAGGATGGTTAGCAGGGATCAGCGGCATGCTGGCGAGAGGACTTGACATTAGCCTTTCTGCCAATACGCAGTCAAATATTCCGACACCGCATCTGCGCTTCAAATTAATCATCAGTCTTTAACAAAAGCCTTAGACATGTTCTTCAACATGCAAGCCTTACGTCTGGGAAAGTAAGACTCAGACTACAGACGTTTGCAGCCATCGGAGCCTCTGGATTGCCAACTCTATACCAGCTAAGATCGAAACAGCATGGAGAATGGTAAAAACAAATTAACTCTATGGCTATCCAGCAGGCTTTGCCCACAGGCTGTATGAAAAATTACAAGATAATTGGGTTCAGCACAAGAATGTTCCTTCAGGAAGGAAGCGGTGACTCTTGGGGGTTGTATGGTGACACGCAGCTCATTTAACCGAAAGAAAAAAAATCCCGTTTCAGTAGGAGAGATTTAAAATTCCGAACAAGGCGCTGCAATGGAAAATCAATGCCCTGCACAAATGAGTAATGAAGTTTTACTTTCTTCTGGCTGCTGTCAGTAGAAGAGTTCCCAAACCTAGGCGAAACGCAGTAACCACAAGGGACCAGATGGCTTCAGCCCCGTCTTACGTAGCATTTCTATACCAAAATGTCACATAAAAGCACACACACGGCGCAACTGCCTCCAAAGGCAAGATATTTCAGAAAGCAAGAAGCAGTTATAGGAATCCAGAAAGAATTTAAAGCCAGACACTTAAGCAAATTTAGTGGTAAGAGTTTCCTGGAAGGAATTCAGAAACGAGTTCTGCTAACGCAACACTTAGAAGCCACTAGTAATGCATGAGATCCCGCAAGTGGAGTTCAAGTGATGAGCGCTCTAGAAGTGCAGGACCCTAAAGGTATGCTGAACACACTGGGGAGGGCAGGGGCAAAAGAGAGAAACAGTTTATGGGACAGTCGTGGACAGTTTTATTCTCCAGGTTGAGGAATACAGGCCCCAAAGACCCAAATCGTTGAAGATCAACATAGGAAACAAGGTCTTACAAGGAACGCTGGCCAATACCCAAGCCTGTGCCAATATTGATGAGAATGGATATACTCATACCGGTCTATGAATACAAGAGACTTCTCAGGTCCAAAATATTATGCGACTCCGGAGCCTAGGCTGGGAAATTGCAGGTTCTCAGTGGGCCATTTGATGTCCACTGAAACCAACTCCATTCTACTATGCAGGTCTGGGCAGGGGAAGACATATAACTAATTGTGGAGTAGAGGAAGAAGATGCAGCATGAGAGAAGGTCCTCCACAGCTCCTGGTCTGGGTGAGGGGCGCCATCCTAGGCCAGGGCAGCAGCCCCCATAACGCGGCACTGTATATCTCTACATCTTTTTGTCTGTTGGTCTCCATCACAGAACAAGAACCAAAAGTTATTGTCTGACACCCCTCTCATCTCCTTGCAACGACACATATTACATTTCAAGATCTGTATTAAAAAAAGGAAGAAAACATAACTCTAAAAAAATTAACCAACTTGCAACCACTTATTAACAGGAAAATGTATTTTTAAATTGGACTGTGTAAGGCTATCTTTCTCTTGAGGTTTCAACCAGAGTACATGTTGACAGGGACATCTGTATCCATGCTTGGTAGTCATAGCCCACAGCCCCGGGGGTTATGAGAAGGGCTGGGGGACGTGGCACAGCTCCAGCAGGACAAATCTGGCATCCGCAGCTTAAGATGGTTTTATAGTCTTGCCAAAGACAGCTGCAGGAGAACCTGGTCCAGAGGCAAGAAGCTTAATCGCGATTAACTGTGTCTGCCTGGAAAAAAGGAACCTCAAACACGTGGACTCCTACATTCACTTTAACATGGTCCGAAGCCATCATAAACCGATCTTTTCTGCTCCTACTCTTACATTCCAGACATTTTTATTTTTTGACCTGTCATTAAATCTGATAACTATTTAGAACGTCAGGCAGCTATTATACTCTGAGGTTCCAATAGGACACCTTGTTATTTTCGGTGGCAAACCATGTCCATAACATCACAGACACAAAACAAACAAAATAAAAAAAACCTACAACTCTTATTGCAAAAAATAGTTATCAGCTATAAATTGTATAAATTGTGCATTACGCATGAAAAAAATGTAGGAATGGGGATAACGAATGGTACGATATGCTTTGTTATTATGTACAGTTGCACACGGACGTGGGTGTTAGATCAGAATTATTTCAACTTGGCTAAAGAGGGAAATGGCTTGGCGCTAAATCTACTAAATTTAAACTATTTTGGTTGTATGTAGAACAACAGTTACATTTCAACATAAATAAAACTAAAATACAAAAAATAAAGAAACAAATACTATAATAAATACATTTTCATTCCAGTTTTAAGAAGGAAAAGATGATGGCAAAAGGAAATGAATCGAAGCAAACTATAGACAAAAATAGCAAACCCAGAACAGACTCAAAATCAAACTATAAAACATGGGGTAGGGGATTAGTTCTGAGTTTTGTTACCAGAATTCCAAGTCAGATGGGATAATCATAGATAGACATTAAAGGGGAATGGTCACCATTACAGCTTGTGATTCTTTTTTAAAAATGAATATTTTGGGCTATATTTGATTTAAGAATATAGAAATTTGACATCATTCAGCCCATCTAGCCTGCACATTTTTCATGCTGTAAGGACTCTCATGAGTCCTTGGTCTTGTCTTACATTTAGGATAGCTTTATGCCGATCTCATGACTAGTTCAAGTCCTTGGCGCCTGCCACATCTGCTGGCAAGCCGTTTCACTTATCTACCTCCTTCTCCGTGAAGTAAAAACATCCTTGCGTTATATCGAAGCCTCTGACCCTCTAGTTTGAAATTATGACCCCTCGTTCTAATATTTCTCCTTCTTTGAAATAACCACAAAAAAAGTTACAAGTCCTGGCAAAGCCCAGATTAGGCAAACCGGACAAATGTCGGGGGGGGGAGCTAATGGCACCTTCCATGTGCCTGCATTGCCGCTTGCCGGCAGATTGTGTAGAATAGTAAGATTATGTGTCTCTTGCCGTGTATTTATTTATGAATGTGTGCATATACGTGTTATAGCGTGTAAGTATATTTGAAACAATAGCAGATAACTGCTTTGGGGGCAATAGATTGAGATAACGTAATTGTAACAGACGTCGGTAAAGCTTCAAAGGAATAGCAGGAATTGTGAGAACATACTGCTGGTGATAAAGGAACTGATTGGAGGCTAAAGGCCTGGAGGCAACAGGTAAAAGAATGTCCTCCAAATGATGATGAAACAAAAGAATAGACCGGTAATCACCAAGTAAACTTGGAAGGGAAGTTAGTAACAGCCCCATCTAAGAAGACACGTTCCTATACCTACGTTAAGCAGCTGGTTCATTCTTATCTGCTATACAAGAGTCCGTGCCTCGGAGAAAAGAGATCTAAGATTAGGAACCACAGATGGTTATCTGCTGAAGATCTATGAATACTATTTTTTCCGGTGTGCAGCTACAAACTTCAAAGGGCCAGGTCCAATTTTAATCCCCAGTCTGTTCCGAGCTTTAAATTCAAGCAAAGGCTGAAGGTCCTTAAAGAGGTCCTCGCTCCTTACAGCAATCTTACAACCACTCATGAACCTACTTTCCATCCGTGGCCTCTGACAGCTTGTAGTCTATCTGCAGCTCATACAGCGTCCTCCTCATACGCTCTCTCCTGTCCGCCCTCC